>JARKHS020000753.1:20000-30000 GCA_030143305.2 Amblyomma americanum | reverse complement strand
TATGACTCGAGCGCAGCGGTTATTTATTATGCGCTGATGACCAGCCCAGTGCACTAATGAGCGACGTGTCCGAGTGTCTTAAGCGTCCTAGGCTGTTTTATTCATCGCCGCAAATCTGGGCGAACTTTCTCGAACACGTTGTGTCGCTGGCTCGAAGTCGAAATGCATTTTGTTACCCACCGAGGCAGATGCACGCACAGCGCTACTCTCCTGTGTCCTGACGAGTTCGCGTTCCTTGAAGACAGGGGGAGTGGTGCTCTCCCAAGACAGGCTAATGTAACTGTGTCATTCAATAAGCATAAGCACGCAGTACATTGTTACAGAAGCAAGCTTTCCACGGCTTCGGACTCAGCGGAAAGCTATCAGGCAATAACTCGCGCTCTTTCTGTCCCAACCAATATTTAAGGACAGATCAGCGTCATTTCAGCGTTGCGTAAACTCTCGGGGTTCAAGCAGTATTTTGTACCCGAAGGCTAATGTTCAAAGGCCCAGCGTTTTCTCAAAAACAGGCGAGGTATCGGTATGCCAGCGTGAGTGTTCTCTCAAGCACGGAGCCTTTCATCATGTCTGCTGCGGGAAGACAAGGTAAGAAGAAACTGCATGGACCAGTCGAAGTCACGTGACACCCATTTTACTATTTGTTGGGTATTAAATCAGGTGTTTCACTCAAGATGTTCTGCAATTTTCAAAAATGGGCTTTTTGAGCAGAAGAGCCCTTTAATCAGCATGGCGTTGTCAGTTGTGTAGCGAATCGTATACAGCTAAGATGTGCTGACAGTAGGCTGGTTAACTAATATTACGAAGTTGACTTTTTAACTATTACCTGTTAGTCGCCTGATAATTGAGAGATATGTAGCCCAGCATTGGAGGGCTGCGGATTAATTTAGACCGCCTGGAGTTCTTTAACGTTGACATTGCACAGCATACGGTCATTCTGTGACTTTGTGCCTACATCTAAATACGGCCGCAGCAACGGGATTCGATCCCATGACCTTGGGATCATCACTCTGACGTCAAAGTCACTGAGCTACCGCGGTGGGTATCTCTCTCTCTCATGACTTCGCACTTCTCTTTTAACGCGATAGCTCGTTTCGTGCCATTTCTCAAGGAAGCCAGGTAGCACGCACATCGCAAATCTGAGTCGTCTGCTCATGCCATGTGTATGTGTAAGTTGTGCGCGATGCAACGTGGGAAAAATCCATTAAGTGCCGGAGTCGTATACCATTGTCAGCAGATGGTGAAACGCGAAATAGCGACAGCGTCCCCGGATGCCACCCAGCTGATTCCACCCACCCGCCGCAGTGGCTCAGTGATCAGGGCGCTCGGCTACTGATCCGGTGTACCCGGGTGAGAACCCGGCTGCGGCGGCCGGGTTTTGATGGAGGCGAAACGCGAAAGCGTCAGTGTAATAACAATAATAATAATTGGTGTTTTGGTGGAAAGGAAATGGCGCAGTATCTGTCTCATATATCGTTGGACACCTGAACCGCGCCGTAAGGGAAGGGATAAGGGAGGGAGTGAAAGAAGAAAGGAAGAAAGAGGTGCCGTAGTGGAGGGCTCCGGAATAATTTCGACCACCTGGGGATCTTTAACGTGCACTGACATCGCACAGCACACGGGCGCCTTAGCGTTTTTCCTCCATAAAAACGCAGCCGCCGCGGTCGGGTTCGAACCCGGGAACTCCGGATCAGTAGTCGAGCGCCTAACCACTGAGCCACCGCGGCGAACCAATTTTAATTTTTCATTTTCATTCCACCCTCACGATCTGCTCGGTGATTAGTGGTTTTGAGGAAAGAAAATGGAACAGTAAGTGTCTCAGATCTCGGTGGACACGTCAACCGCGTCATAAAGGAATTGAGATAGATGGGAGTGAGAGAAGAAAGAGAAAGCGGTGCCGTTGTGGAGGTCTCCGGAATAATTTCGACCACGTGGGGATCCTTAACGCGCATTGACATCGCACAGCACATGGGCGCTTTTTGCGTTTAAAAAAAATCGGTTTTTGGGAAACGAAATGGTGCCTCCGTCGAAACGCGGCCAGCGTAGTAGTAATAGTAGTAGTGGTTTATTAAAATAACAATAAGAAGGAAGGATAAGATATTTGCTGAGCCCCGGCATCTGCCATGGATACTGAAGCACCTGAGCCGGGGCAGCGGAAATAAAGGATAGCAGGCAGAATGGAGAAATGAAACGAAAGAGGTGAGGGGACAGGAAGAGAGAATAGGGGTAGGGGCAATAAACACAAACAATTTACACAATAAGAAATGTGTACAGCTTGAGCGCGTGGTTAGTTCATGAAGAAGCACACGCGGCCAGCGGGCCCAAGTCAGAATCCGGGAACTCCGACTCAGTAGCCGAGCGCTCTAAACATTCAGCCGCCGCGGTTGGTACGAATAATGCCACATCGTCACTTTAACTGTTGTTTTATCAGCGTTCCCTCTCTCACTAACCGAATTAAGGCTCGCTCAGGCGCGCCCTTTCTCAAAAACAGAGGGCGGAGGCCACTTGGTCCCAGATTCCGCCAGGCCAACAAAGACGTGTCACAAAAGCAACTCAATTAAAAACAGCAGCAGAGAGAAACGAAGACCAAGAAGTAACGCACACATGACGATGACGAGGAGAGCAGCAGCATCACCCTCATCGTGTCCGTTACAAATTTTTTTTAGTCTATAGACTGGCCAAAAGTTTTGTCCATAAAGTCTATAGAGTTTCTATAGACAAATCCTATATAGTAGTTTATAGACAATACATATTCTCTAGAAAGTCTATAGACAATCTATGGATTCATGGACATACACTTTTAGTAGACCTTTTGTCTATAGACAGACTATTGTCTATGAATAGACAAAAGCAAATATCTATAGAATGGCGGTGCAGTCTATAAAAAAGCTATAGAGATTCTATAGACTGCTTTTATAAGGGGCGTGTGTTTTTTTATCTGCTGCGGGCCCCATTTGGACCCAAGATATTAAACTTATTTTTGGAATATGGCGGAGTGCTTGAAGCACTCTCGCACGGGTTGGCCCGGTATTGCACTGCCTCCGGGATCGGTCCGGGTTATAATAGCGCGCGTCTTTTCTTTCAATCTTTGCACTCCTATGTTTCAACTCTCCTACTTTCAGCACGTGGCAGCGATTGTCGCTCGGCTTGAGCCAGTGGGCAGGCCCGTGCGCTTTCCTTTTCATTCTTCCTGTCAACAACCGCAGCAGCTTCCTGGCCTACAGCACACGGGCGCCTTAGCGTTTTTTCCTCCATAAAAACGCAGCCGACGCGGTCGGGTTCGAGTTCCCGGGTTCGAACCCGACCGCGGCGGCTGCGTTTTTATGGAGGAAAAACGCTAAGGCGCCCGTGTGCTGTGCGATGTCAGTGCACGTTAAAGATCCCCAGGTGGTCGAAATTATTCCGGAGCCCTCCACTACGGCACCTCTTCCTCCTTTCTTCTTTCACTCCCTCCTTTATCCCTTCCCTTACGGCGCGGTTCAGGTGTCCAACGATATATGAGACAGATACTGCGCCATTTCCTTTCCCCAAAAAACCAATTATTCAATTATTATTCGTTTCTGTCTGCTGCTGTTCTTAATTGAGCAAGTACTTGCAAGTAATTGAGCTCAGCATACCACCTTATTAACAAAAGAAACTTCGCCTTTGAAGAAGATAGGGCGCATGGGGGGAGGGGGGCATCAAAAGAAGACGAGGAAAATAGGCGGTGTAGTGAAGGCGTGGCCGGTCTGTAATGTAATTATACCCGCGAAATCGCTGTAAAACCGTGTTTGGCGAGATTATCAATTTCCTGCGCCTGTCAAGCGGAAGAAAAATTGCTCCGTACTGGGTAATCCTTTTCTTCTGCTTTCTTGGGCACAAAAGAAGAAGCGCCCGGCTGGCCGCGCCGAAGCATCGCGACCCTGCTCCACTTCAACGCATGAACGAAGGCTTCTTCCATGATGCGGTCGGTATTAAATTCTACAACGGCGAGCTCCATTGCAGAAGCATAGTCGGCTGTCCCCGTCATCAGTCAGGGTTCTCTAGTTGTGTATACTGGTCACTGAAAGCATAGAGTTTCTCAATATTACCTAGAGGGAAAGATGGCGCCACCGTCTATGCGAGTTTCTTAAAGGGCATTTCATACACCGCGGGAATGCCGGGAAGACGAGGCTTCTTATTAACGCGAAAGCATTATATGGTTATGTCGCGTCAGCAAAAAGTGACCGCAAATTTTGTCCGCACGATTATGTCGTTCTGTTTAGAGAAATGTGCAAAAGTTTGATTGTTTTAGGTAGTGCGTAAGTAAATCTTCAAATGGAAAAAGTTTAGTTGATGAATAGTAATTAGTTATTAATTGAATTAATAAAATAAATAAAAGTCCATGCTTACATCTGCTCCCGACGACTGCAGAGGCCGCAGTTTTCTCACCTGTTTCCCAGTAAAGACGGAATATTTTATAAAATGTAAAACTGATGAAGCTCTCGAATTTGGAACAGGTCGTGGCTTGAAAAAACCATGACTCGAAATGAAAAGCCGGAACTGACAACGGCACTTGTTGGTTCTAGGATGCACGCGAATATCCCAAGCTAACTGATATCTTTCATGGACTTGTCTTCTCCAGTAAACCTTGGCAGTACCACGAAACAGTTGCGTGAATCACCACATCAAATATTGTACGTAAAGTCAAGCAGGGTTGCTTCGATGGGTACAGCCCTAAAAGGCTCACAACGTTGCCCGGATGGTCTGGGTTTGACGGCAGTCAAACTCTTACGGAGGTGCATTTCTGACTCCATCGGCCGAGAAGCGAAATTGCTGGAGAACGCTGAAATTGCTGGAAAGAACGCTGGAGAGGGTTGGGTGTGGGACGAAAGTCGAAGGTAACGAACAGATAGGAAAGATACGTTAAAATTCACCTAGCTTTCCTGTCTTCTAATGTCATGCTAGTTCTCATTTCTGAGCATGCAAATGACACCCAAGACGCTAACAAAACTGTTGCAAGCATCGAAGAGATACCTCACGCGCACGCAACGCACAGCCCAAGCCCAGTGGGTCGAAAGTTACTGAAAGTGATCGGCAACTCAAACTGAATTCAGGAATAATCAAACGTAAGAAATAAGGACAGCCGTTCAAATCTACCCTCGATTGTATTACACCTTCCCACAGCTAGGAAACTCTGTATTACACCCGCCGCTTCACACCTCACGCCGACTTTTTAACTCTAAGCTTGCAGCGCATACACGGTTCCACAAACTCATTTAATAAATCTTTTTTACCTAGCTCCATTACATTGTGGGATTACCTACCCGATTTTATAGGTACTGAAATAGAACATAATAAATCCAGACTGTTATTAACAGCACATTTCAAGGGCTGAGTTATTTTGCCGTGTTTTTGAGTTTGTGCATGTGTGTTTACTTACCTTTCTCCAAGTTGTTCTTGAGCCACTGTGTCTTTCTTAGTATTGATACTTTTGATAATGCTGTTAATGTTAATGTTGAACATGAACCCTGCACCTTGTACTTCTTGATGATATTACCGACCACTGTATGATGTAACGACTGCTCCCCCCCCCCCCCTTCTTATGTAATGCCCTAACCCAAGGGCCTTTAAGGGTAAATAAATGATGAAGATGATGATTGCCACTGAGCCGACTTTCACAAAGCAGCCCACCAAAATATTTTTTTAACTCTTCAGGGGGAAGCGGTGTTTTATGCCGAAAGTGCACGCGTGGTGAGCGTCAATACAGGACACAGGGAAAGCGAGTCGCATCCAGGCTCAAATCCCAGTTTTCAAACTGTGCCCGAGGCATGCCCGTAACGGGCCGATGTTGACGGAGGCATACAAGACAGGAACTTTGCTCAGCCATAAACAACTGCAAGAGACTGAACGGTTTGCCTCGCATACACTGTGCTAGCAACAGCACAGCTCAAACACCCAGGGCGCGCGGAAATTGAATGGAACTCGGTCAGAAACTGGGTCATGGCGCAGCCTAGGGGATTTAACCAGGACCGCGAGAAACAAAAACTCGTGTAAGAAGCGGCCACCAAAGTTAAACTATGCTCTGCAGCGCGCTCTCGTCGAACCAATACCACTGCACCGCCTCCCTCGCCTCCGGACTCCATTTTGTGTGATCTCCGTGACTCGATGCGACGGTGCGGTTGATAGGTATGTTTTGTTTCCATGATTACGGGGCCTCTCCGCTAGGTGGCAGTGGCCAGAAAGGAGGCTAAATTCTCCGCCGACCTTTCGGAAACCTTCGGAACAGTCTGGCCGAAAACGCTCAATAGTAAATAAAGGCGACGAAGCAATGTTTACCTCTGCCTGCCCGGAGGCGTACGGGCCGTCGTTGAAGCGCTGAACTATTGAGAGTAGATGTAAAGCGGCCATGCATGCATCTGCAGATTGACCTAACATGAGCGCAAGCCAGCGTAAATATTCACAGATATTCTCACATATATTCTCACAGATATTCTCAAACTGCCAAAATGGGAACTAACTGTGGAAACAGTGAACAAAGACGCACTAGAATACAAGGTGAAAGAAACACGGCGCTTGCTTTCAACTTTTGTCTTAAAACGTCGACCGCTCTATTATATAGAGGCGCAGAAATCTCCTGCTTGAAGACTTTTTCACTTCGCGAACTACGAAAGTCAGAGCACACCGAAGAAAAGGAAAGCCGATAAACAAATCAGTCCAAACAATAGCTCAAACAAACAAACGCGTGAGAGATATGCCATTGACAAGTTAAGGCCATGCATCCAAAGGAATGCAAAGCGGCGCCTTAAACATAAAGCCGTGCTTACTATCGTCGACACTAGGAAGAAAACTGTATGAATGAAGCCGAAACAAATTGTCAAACCAAAAACTTCTTAAATAGCAATAAAACCGATAAATTAAGGGCCGTGCTAGAAGACTGCTAGTAAATGATGGATGGATGGTAAAAGACTGAAAAAAATTCTGAGAGCACTGAAGTCTGCTTACGTGCAGGAATGCGAAAACATGGAACTTACTAGAACGCGGGTTTTTTCGACGATGCCAGTATGCGCTGTATTTTTTATTTTGTTTTCAATTTTATTTTGATTTTGATTTGTTTTTAATTACATATTTTTATTTTATTCAATCTTATTTTCTATTTTTACTTTTTAATGTGTTTATTTCTATTTTCATTATTTTTAATTTATTCCGTTTTATTTTGTTTTGTTAATTTCAGTTTTTATGACGTCATTTGATTGACAGCTGAGGCGGACACTTTCTGCGAACCGACACTTCCTGCGGACACTCATGAAGTGGAAACTTCCACTTTTTCTTCGAGCCCTCCTCGTCCTCCGTTAATCTTTTTCTAAGGAAGAAATAAACTATTGATTGATTGGTTTATTTATTGATTTATGTATTTATTTACTTACTCATTTATTCATTTATTCATTAATTCATTAATTCATCCATTCATTGATTGGATGATTCGTTGATTAATTGATTCATTCATTCATTTATTCATTGATTGATTGATTGATTGATTGATTGATTGATTGATTGATTGATTGATTGATTGATTGATTGATTGATTGATTGATTGATTGATTGATTGATTGATTGATTGATTGATTGATTGGTTGATTTAAGTGAGGCTTTCGCCTTAACAGAGCTAACAACTAAAAATGAGAATCCACGGTGAATGGCTGCAGAAAGAAGTTCTAGAGTGAAATGATCCAAGGGACGGTGAAGTTGTAGTTAGCAAATAAAAATTCAGGGAGAAGCTCAACCGCTGATCACGTGTGAAAATGCGACAGCATTGTTTTGCGTTCACGAAAGAGCTTGTTATAGGAGGCCTACTTGCTCCCATATACACCCTTACATTTGTTGGTCGACGGTTCGACTCCCATTTGGCGGCGCTAAGAGCACCACACGAAGGGACTTCATTTCCAGTCAATAAAGATGTTTTTACTACTAGTGCATTTATACCCCGTTTGAATACAACCAGCCCCAGTCACAGTCTTTGCCCCAAAACCACATCACTGGGCCAGCTTGTACGTTATTCCAGGAGTACATATTACCTATACAGGAAGCGATGACGTGTGATGTCTGAACAGCAACGGCTGCGGCCGGGGCTGAAGTCACTTCACGACATTTCCAAAACAATCTGTTGCAATTCTCTTCTTATCTTATTCGTTTGAAGTTGGTGCATTTGTAAGTACTATTACTGGTGCAGCACCGGCGTTAAGCCATCGGGCAATGGTCAACAGTGACGCATTTGCCCTCGGAGTTGCGGAAGAAACCGCAAGAGCAGTAGCATCCTTGCTGGCACTCGTTGATGCAGGTGGGATCGACAGTTCGCTTCTCGCAGGTCGCCTCAGCGGAGCTGCTCAGGCAAACCTTCCAATCCTCGTTGGTACTACAGTTGACCTGTCGTCATGAAAGTATATGCTGCTTTCAGTCCTATTTTCCATTGCTGTACAGGTGGGCAGTCCTTGTAGCACAATAGACTGTGCGAGGGATTACATGCGTGGTACTACACCGTCTTGCGTACAGAAGGAGTGATGCGATTACAACGAATGATGCAGAAGCCTTCGTGGTTCAACCACGTTCACATTCGAAAGCTGGTGCTGGCTTACGGTAGTGATGCGAATTACAATGTCTTTTAATCAAAGCGATCAAGGCTTGCTGTTGGGTAATCGCAACGACGACGATTTTTTTGCCCTTTTCAATGATAAAAAATCACGATATAACAGAGAAACGTCCATGGTTATATTTTCCATCCTTTGACGACGTCACAGCGTTTCGACCAACCGCGAGTCTTGCAACGCCACTTTTTTGGGCAACCCCGCGTTTTCGTCTCAATGAGCTGTCTAATGCTTTCGCTTTAAAAAAATTTCGTGGAGTGATCACGATGAGGAAGGGACAAGGGCAAGGAAGCGAGTCGCGAGGCTGATGAATACACCATCCGTATGCCTCCATGCGGACGCTCCTGAAGCTTAAAAGAAATATATTGAGTAGAAAGTATCATACACAGTACATGTTGTCGTGTAATCTTCTAATCTGAGAAGGTCAGAAATGAGGCCACAAGAACGGACAATCGCGAGGCTGAAGCTTCAATGAAACGTGGCGATGTCCGCGAAAGCGTTTCTATGAACTGATCTCTTGCAAGCGTCACATATTTCACGTCATTCTCGGAGTGGCCTTGTCACTAAAGCGAGAGGTATACAGAACACCCTCTTTCCTTTCTCACTGGATGACCTTTCAACTTTTACGGCTCAGGCGAAGCTCGTGACCTCAATGCCACTCTCACAAAACTCTCCGCCCTGCATCGCCCCAATGTCCACCTCTTCCTCCAGGCGACGCACTCACAAGAAAGCAGAAACGCGAAGGCAAACCTCCGCCCGGACCGTCGTCTCGCATATCTCGCTATTGATGACCCCGGAAGCGGAAATGTCAAAATGTGCCGCCTGTCCCATTCTGTTGCTCTTATGTCTCCATGCGGCTCTAGCAGGCTGCGTTTTGGTTATCCCCTTACAAAAGGTCAGCGATTTGTTTCGTCGGCACTGTGCCTCGGACGATATATTCGCTCTGCGCCGTAAAGACGGCTCCGATTCTCCAGCGCTTCCTGCGATCTGGTTTACGCATCCGTCTTGGATTCACGGATCTCAGAAAGAGAAAGCAGTGTTTGCTTTTGGTGTAGCAGCCTAGTGATACTGACCGGCCTTCCGTCCATATGTTGTAGCTGAGTAAATAAAACCACAGATTGTGAAAGGAGATTGCTTTTCTGGTCATGTTGTTTACTAAGGTCTGCCACACGAAGCTGCGATGAATTGACACGTGTCGCACACGGGCATCTGCCTCCATCAGGTCGGTGTATAACGTGACGTTAACCTTTACTCGAATTCGATCTCATTACTCATTGGTGGTAACCTTAAGCGACGTGTCATCAGAACAGAAATATATCGTGGGGCTTTACAAGTAATGATAAGGGCAACCTTAACCGACGTATAATCAGAACAAATATATATCGTGAGGCTTTAAAAATAAT
>JARKHS020000753.1:0-15000 GCA_030143305.2 Amblyomma americanum | reverse complement strand
AATCCACTTTTCTCTCCGCGCAGCCGGACTCACGAACCAGTCAGCCCATAAAAGCGGGTCCTGTATGATCCGCCGTGGTCGGCGTTTCGCACGGATAAATGTACAAAGCAAGAAACAAGATAAGGAAAACGAAAAAGGGTATCGCATTAGAAGACTTAGCCTGTGAAAACCTTTTTCGGCTAAGCCTGTCTGATCCTCGCAACGACAAGGTGCTTGAGACTTTCATTCCTAAGCGAACAAAACTCAGTCTGGCGATCCTAGTTTTTCTTTATTATTATTATTATTATTATTATTATTATTATTATTATTATTATTATTATTATTATTATTATTATTATTATTATTATTAGCCTCTAGACATACACTGTGAGGGCCTCATGTCTTTCCAATTCTTTCCCCGAGAAGCACACAGTAAGGCAACTTCCATGAATATCAGTAACTCTCACACCATGATGGATAAAGCTATTTCTGCCACTCAAAAGCCGCCGCGGTGGCTGAGTGGTTATGGCGCTCGGCTGCTGACCCGAAAGACGCGGGTTCGATCCCGGCCGCGGCGGTCGAATTTCGATGGAGGCGAAATTCTACAGAGGGCCGTGCACTGTGCGATGTCAGTTCTCGTTAAAGAACCCCAGGTGGTCGAAATTTCCGGAGCCCTCCACTACGGCGTCCCGCATAGCCTTAGTCGCTTTGGGACGTTAAACAACCATAAACCAAACCAAACTATGCGTTAGAACCGCTTTACAGAGGGGAAAAAAAGGCCTTCTTTCCTTGGTTTTCCTTTCTGGGTTTTTTTTCTTTTCTACTTTTATCACTGCCCTTGAGCTTAAGTTTACAGGTGAGGTACCAAGCAAGCCACTTATCTTTCTTACGTCCTTTTTTTTTCCATCTCGTCCTTCATCTTCTAATAGCGTCTGTTTTCTTTATTTTGATCTTTCTCCTCTTTCGTTGCATCTTTCACTCATAATTTATGTTCCTACGAGAAAGCCTTCGCTGCATAATGCTAAGGCGATCTTTAAATCCTGTCGACGCTGAGTGCAGTTGTATACGTCTTGAAAGACTAATGAAGGCGCTCAGGCAAAATACGAGGCTGTATGAATTGAAAGGAACCGTTCTTACCTCAGTCCCGGAAATCCCCTCCGGCAGTCACCAGAAACTTCGAACTTCATTAACGAAGCACTTGCGAAACATGTTCCAACTTTTACGCATCTCTGGGCGTATGGTCATTATTCAAAGCGAGAATAAAAGTTCGTGGAGCTTTGGGAACACTGCAACTAAGTCTTAATACAGATGCTCGCCCTTAAAAAATATATATTTACAGAATCGAGGCTGCTGCTTTAATTCGTCTTTACCTAGTCCCTTCAAAGATATCCCGTTCTCTCGAGAAACGCTCGCTAGTTGGAGGAATCATTTTTCACAGCAAACGCTCGGCCCAGAGCCTCGAAATGTGGGTAGCAACAAGATTACGAATGGAATTTCTAGGCAGCTAAAATGAGAGTGGGAGGCACACTTGCCATTAAAATCAACACGAAGCAATAGCATTAATGTAAATGCAGGTGTTACGTTCAGTAACACGTTCTTTTTATACTGAGGGAAATTTCCGCCCCGCCGCGGTGGCTCAGTGGTTAGGGCGCTCGACTACTGATCCGGAGTTCCCGGGTTCGAACCCGACCGCGGCGGCTGCGTTTTTTATGGAGGAAAAACGCTAAGGCGCCCGTGTGCTGTGCGATGTCAGCGCACGTTAAAGATCCCCAGGTGGTCGAAATTATTCCGGAGCCCTCCACTACTGGACCTCTTTCTTCCTTTCTTTCACTCCCACCTTTATTCCTTCCCTTATAGCGCGGTTCAGGTGTCCAACGATATATGAGACAGATACTGCGTCATTTCCTTTCCCCAAAAACCAATTATTATTACTATTATTATTATTAAATTTCCGAATCCATAGAACGACAACTGCGGGTTTCCTGGAATTTTCCTGGCCGAGCATTTCAAAACGCAGATAGAAGGGTTAAAGATTTCGACGGTGAAGATAAATCCACAAGTGTTGTATATCAATTACAACACAGAGTCAGATGATGAAGGGATGGCTAAATGGTCTGGGCATGATTTTGGAATGTCTCCGTATTTTTTCGGCTTCAGGTTCGACTTCAGGTTTGAGAACGGTGTACGCCCAAGTTTGCCAATTATAAGAATGGCAGCTGAAAGCATTTCATGCTTCAGATTTGTTCCACCATTTACCACGGTATGTCCTCACCCTACTGAAAAATGTATATAGGTTTGAACGGGTCAGCAAATAGGATTATGACACATTTGGTTTGGCTTTATAGGATGGACGTCCCAAAGCGGCTCAGTCTATGAGGGACGCCGTAGTGGAGGGCTCCGGATAATTTCGACCACCTGGGGTTCTTAACGGGCACTAACAATGCACAGTACACGGAATTTTCACATTTTTCCTCCATCGAAGTGCTACCGTAGTGGGCGGGTTCGAACCCACGACTTGCATGCACTGTGTGATGTAAGTGCACGGTAATTAACCACGGGTAATGGTAGTTATACGGAGCCCTCCACTAAGGACTCACTCAAAGGCTGAATCGCTTCGGAAGCTTCATCCTATAATGTTAAACGAAATGTGCCATAATCCTATTTGTCTCCTATTCAAACCTGTACACATTTTTCAATAGGGCAGTTATGCGACGTTCGTTTCCTCCGATTTTCTTGTACGCGTGGAGCCGAAGTCTACGAAAGGGTAACGCGCTTGCCTTGTAAGAAGGGGGCGTTAAACGGGCCAAATTTGTACCAAAGCTACACCGAAGTATATTTGTAATAAGGGAGTAATTACTCATTAGCATCCACCAAATTGCAGCCATCGGCTGCAAAGGAAAACTATATAGCTTTCAGTGAAACTTCGTAGTTGAAGAAAAAAAATACAAGCCTAAGCATTGGACCACCATCCGCTCTTGTGCGTGAATGACTTCGACGGTTCTGGCCCGGACTCGGTTACATCAGATATAGTGGTAGTTTTTGTGCCACTAAGTTGTGAGACGAAGTAATAATTGCGCGTGAATTAATTCAATAGAGTGGGCAACTTGTATACTCTACATTTAGTCGTTGATTTTTGAAATTATTTCTCTTGCAGGGTAGCTTAGGAGAGCATCGCTTGGCGGTTAACCTCACGTGCAAAGAGTTATTTATATTAGTGGTGTACATTTAAGAAGGTGCAATCCTACAATGTGCTAAAACACTTCCGCGGCAAAATGTAACCCTACGACCTTATGCAGTACTTGGTTTATGCTCCAAGTTGAACTCTTCTAGCGATGTTTCAAGCATGAAGTGGACGATTCTACACTGTCAACCTGCGGAAAAAACCCTTCAACCTCTCGCATCTGCACTTCACCCCCGCATCCCATTGCTTTCTGAAAAACAAAACAAAAATCTAATACACTGTCACTGATCAAGATGTGGAAGTATTTTGAAGAAGCTCATCTCGAGCGCGAAAACACCTTGCGCCACTCAGCCACGGGCACCTAACCCCTCAGCCCCTCCCTCAGCACTCGCCATCTTTCACCTCGTGAGCACCGTGACAAAGAAAAGTCAAGACAAGGCTTTGTGCGGCCAACCAAGCTTCGATGCGAGCCACAAGGTCAGCGGGACGTCGCGGAGGCGTAAGTGTCGCCGCGGGAGATACGTGAGGGTCTCCAGGCGGAAGTGCATTTCGCTGTCGCTGACAGCCAATGGCCACGCGGTGGGTAGCAGTTTTCCCCGTCCACTCTTTCGTTCTTTGCTGAAATTGGAATGAATGGGCCCAGCGGCTAAACGCTATCCGTGCTCGTAGCGCCACGGATAGCGCCAGGCGCCACATGATCGGAAGAACCGTTGTAGATGCTAGCTGTTTTTTTTTTTTTCGAGGTGTTGTGAGAAGGCCAGCTGAATGGTCGAAGCAGGGCGTAGCGGAGGTCGGTGGCAAATGGGCGAAATCGAATGGACACATTAAAGAGCGCTTCCAAGGCACACACTCTGCTGATGCGAGCCGATCTGCCCTCACTCGGTCCTCATTGGTGCTAACGTCGCTCCAAACTTTTGTTTTCGTTGTGTACTGCGTACGCCGCTTACAGTTTCTTAGAGGTGGTATCTCTTTATATCAGCTTGTCTTAGTTTACTGCTTCTTAAACTGAGCGTCAAAACTGCTGTTTTAGATCGGGTGCCTATTGGTCAAGGCAAGCTGTTTTTAGATTTTTGTTCAGGTGCCCATTTCAGAATTATGTATACGTCTGGAAAGATAAAATTTAATAAATGCACTTTGTTTTCATTCTTCCAAAGTTTGCGCCACCTGTAGCAAAATCAGCCACTGCATCTCATTAGATTTCCTGATATCGTCTCCCCACTTAAGTTATTGCACGCGTAACTCTAGCCCGACATTCTAGGCATTGCCGACTGTTGCGGAAACACTGCCTTTGCAATATTAGTAACCCTGTGCCAAGAATTCTTTTTGCTTCCAATCTCGAGCATCTCCGACCCACTTCCGTGAGGGACGTGTCTTTGCTGCGGCGTTATCTGTTTGGCATCTCTCTTTCCCGCTGTTACAGATTTACCTTTGAACTCCTTACTGCATTTTTTTTTTTTGCTAGCTGCTAGCAGCTCTCTCATTCTGCCATCGGCGGTGCTCCGACGCATGCCTTTCGCAAGAAACGGGGCATACTAGACGCTCTTTGTAAAAAAAAAAAAGGCTCTGGGTCATCCACGTGCGCCACGTGCCAGATGATGAGGCCGGAACGAGGAGAACTCCTCGAAGAGTATCGCTAGAAAGGTGCCTTCCATATGCAGAAGAAGCCAGCGTCATTACGAAGCTTCGGTGCTGACGAAGATCTTAGTCACAAACGCATGTAGCTAGAATAACAAGGGACAAGGAAGGACAGGCGTGGCCTCAAGGTTTACTACCGCATTTACCTTCGCATAGCACGACCCCTTCCTCTGAGATCATGAACTAAAATTGAGGACATTTGTCGAGGTGCGCGCGCCTTCATTTTATTGAGCATTTCGCACTATTTTCGAGATGGAGATGAATCGCTGCATACGTTATTTATTATGAGCTGCACTTACATGACGCCTAAGTGAATGCGGAAGTGCATGACGCTTAATTGATTGCCTAACAGAAAATCAAATTTGGCTTTCGTCTACGGCACCTCTTTCTTCCTTTCTTCTGTCACTCCCTCCTTTATCCCTTCCCTTACGGCGCGGTTCAGGTGTCCAACGATATATGAGACAGATACTGCGTCATTTCCTTTCCCTCAAAACCTATTATTATTATTATTATTATTATTATTATTATTATTATTATTATTATTATTATTATTATTATTATTATTATTATTATTATTTCGTCTTGTGATTATTTCAGTGAATGGAGGCGATTTCAGAAACATGACAGCGTTGTTTTGTTTTGTTGTTTTGTTTTTCAGAAACTGGCGTGGCAAAGTTGCGCATATTCGGCTCGACCTATGTTCCAGAAAACGCGGGATACATGAAGAAAAAGGGGAATGAGAAGTCTTTCTCGGGAGAATTAATCTGGCTTAGAAGCTGGAGCCGTGTAGCTTCATCGGAGCAACCAAGAAGACCGCGAGAAGGCACTCAGCTCGGCCTCTTTAATAATAATAATAATTGGTTTTTAGGGAAAGGAAATGGCGCAGTATCTGTCTCATATATCGTTGGACACCTGAACCGCGCCGTAAGGGAAGGGATAAGAGAGGGAGTGAAAGAAGAAAGGAAGGAGAGGTGCCGTAGTGGAGGGCTCCGGAATAATTTCGACCACCTGGGGATCTTTAACGCGCACTGACATCGCACAGCACACGGGTGCCTTAGCGTTTTTCCTCCATAAAAACGCAGCCGCCGCGGTCGGGTTCGAACCCGGGATGACGATGCAGTGCAGTACGTCCCGCCTCCACGACTGCGAATAATAATAATAATAATAATAATAATAATAATAATAATAATAATAATAATAATAATAATAATAATAATAATAATAATATAATAATAATAATAATAATAATAATTCGCGTGGCGGAGTGGTAGCGTCTCGGCCTCAAACGCCACTTTGAAGTTGTGTTTCTGTTTTTTAAGGCGAAAGCCTCTAATGGCTCATGGTACGCCGAAAGTGATCGTTAGCAGGAAGTGTTCGCCTCATCTGTCAACCAAATGACGTCATCCAAACTAAAATAGGAAAAAACATTAAAAATGACTGAAAAAAACTGGTTCTAGAAAGCTCAATGCTTTAAAGAAAATTAAGAACGGGATGGAAAGGAAGACGGGAGTGAGAGGGGGGGGGGGGGGGGAATGAATTGCTGACACATCTAATGGTCACGGCTTGGGTGGCTGAAGAAAAGAAAGAAAAATAAGCAAGAGGTAAAAAATGCAAAATAACAAAGAGAAGCAACGAATGGACCCAGGTACAACCAGACAGACGTTTACCAAAGCAGGGCAAAAGAATAAAAATATAATGAACGCAAAAATAACGAAAATAAAAATAAAACTAAAAATACAATAACATAAAACAAAGCATGAGTACAGGCCTCGAGGGAAAAAAAACCCGCGTTCTAAAAACTCCCATGCTTTCGCATTCCTGCACGTATGCAGACTTAAGTGCCCTCAAAATTTATATACGTGCTTCGCGCGCATGCGCCAGCATTTTCTTCGAGACAGGGATGAGCACGCTTTCAAACGTTCTTTGCTCGCTCAATCGTCAGCACCCAGCGCTCACGAAATGAGCCTATCTTGCTGTCTTAGAAAAGAAAACACTTCGACTGGTTTACAACCTCCCGCACCGACCAACAACAAAACATTTGTTTCCACAGTTCGAAATCATGAGTGTGTTCAAACTAAACTCCTACAGGTTACTATATTGATTCAAACTTGAAACCAAAAGGCGTCTTTCATTTCTAAATACGCTAGCCTTGCTGCGAGAGTACAAATCACTTTATCCCCATCGCCACAGATCCCACTGGACTATTCCTACCGCAAGGACGAACTAAGGTCACCAAATGCTACATTATCAGCTACCGGCCATCCTAAATGAATTCGCAGACACTGGCAACAACATTATCGATATTGACAATTCACTTTTTCGACTACCTCATTACAAGTAACGATCCCTGACACATGTTATCAGTACCATTGAGTAAACATTCGTTGTGTAGCCCACCGTTAATGCTGCTATCCAGTATCATGTATTGGCGTGTTCTATGTTTAATCATATCCTTTATTCCCTGATTTTCACTGTGCAATATGTATAATCACGAGGCCCGTCGAACCCTGCCGCTGCCCACTGTAAAGTGGGTGAGAACGTAGTCAAGCGCCCGTCAGTTTTTTCTCACCTCCTCAATCATCCTCTATAGATGAAAAATAAAAATTATTATGGAAGCTTTCGCTTGCATAACCAGGGCTAGCTTTTGTCCGGTTTGTCCTGGTATTCCCGAGATGTATGGTAGAGTGCGTGAGGCTTGCTACAGCATGTCGTTGCTATGGCATGTCTCTTTACACGTGCTCTTATTTTAGCAAGCAAAAATCCCACCGAATGATATATCATAAGCGCTTCCCTGCGGCTGGAATGTCGGCCTTCAGGAAACATTGCCCGCCGCTTTCATCTGGAAGCTTAAAAATAGAATTCTTCAGCATGGTTGACAAATTCAAGACTTTTGTGAAGCAAATTAAGAGAATTATGGGTGATTCTGAATTAATTCTCATTTTCTACCCAGAAATAAATATGCAGTCTGAACTTTCTTCACAACTGATTCTTTTTTTTTTACGCAAGTAAGAACGTACACAGTGGAGTCGACAGACTCAACATGAGAATTCACTAACATCTGGGCCGCTAATGCACAAAAGTATCACGTCTTTGCAAGAAAAGAGTCAACTTTGAAGGTCGCGGACTCCGTACATTGCACGCAAATGTAAATACCGTGTTCAGTTCACTCGTGACTTGCAAGTCCCAAGCACTAGCCCTGGTTGTTCGTCTTTGCCTCTTCTTGCTGCTGGCAGCACCCGGCTGCATTTTTTACGGGCCCGTCGGCTGCTTTGAATCGAAAACATTCGAGATGGAATCCTTCGTGGCATTAAAAAATGAAATCGCATCCGTCATTTTTTTTTACAGCCCTCTTTAATCTGAGAAGTTATTTTTTTCGTAACCTCCTCTTATACTGTGTAGACGCATAAACTTCCGTTTTAAACAAATGGCGACTGCAAAGAAACGGGAAGTGGCCCCCAGCTGTTGGCAGGGAAGCCTATGCTTCTAGAAAATTTACGGCCGAGGCCGTTTCAATAAAACATCTCTGGGCTTTTACCGATGCTAGATGCCCATGCGTTCACATCAGTGCGCCTGCTGTAATTCTGAGGAAAAAAAAAGTTCAAATAAAACCAAAAAGATGTCAAAACAGTCCCGCTCCTACTGTGTAAACAGCTTTCTAGAAAAGAACAGGGGCTTCGCAATAGGTTTACTTTATACAAACGCCATTGCTGGCGTGGAAAGAAATCAAAAGAACTGTGGAACGCTATGCATGCTTCTTTAAGGAGATAAAAGTAAAAACTAGAAAATAAACTAAAACAAAAATAGAAAGGGCATTTTTTATGTTTTAAGTCAGTGAATCGAACGGAGCAGGCAATACATATGAGTAAGAAGTGCAGTCAGACTGCAGGACGTCTGCGGCAAGTGTTATATATTGCTGCAAAGCTTAGTACCCTTGTTTGTTGATGCTGAAAACCGCTGGCACGAGGCTTTGTTTGGGAAAAGAAATGAGGCCAGATTTATCCGGAATGTTTGTAGCAGCGCTCAACAGCTTCTGCGCCGTTCTAGCTTAGAGACCTTTACTTGGGCTTACGCACTAAGCTTGAGTGCGCGCCGCTGCGTTGCGAGAACACAACAACGACGCCTACAGTTTGCAATGCCACAGCGCCCCTTGAGTATAAGTGCACGCTAGGTTAAGTAACGCGATAAGTCAAAGCGCTTCAGAACTAAGCTCCGGAAACTTTTTTCCGCAATTGTTGCTGACGGTAGTCAGTGCATTACCAGCCTTTGTTTTTCGCGGATGAAAACTGCCAAAGCAGAGAAATGCTAAAGCCGACACAAACTGCTTTGCCTGCTGTTGCTATGACGACAATGTACAGTCCCGGCCATAATATTACGGAGCACGCTTCGGTGATCAAACTCTTGTCAAGCCATACCGAGCGAAAATTTGGAAATACTTTACACACAGCGAATGCTACTGCTGAGCTACAAGAAACCGCGTATACGTATACGAAACCACGAAATCATGCCTTTTCACTAAAGGAACGCGCGAGAAAATCCCAAACACCGAGATACGCAATTTACGTAATACTTTAGCCGCACACTGAACACTGCATGGAGTTAGGCTTAGCAAAGTAAAAATCGGCGAATTGCCTGAAATATAAGAGATCCGCCGCGGTGGCTCAGTGGTTAGGGCGCTCGTCTACTGAGCCGGAGTACCCGGGTTCAAACCCGACCGCGGCGGCCTCGTTTCGATGGAGGCGAAGCGCTAAGGCGCAAGTGTGCTGTGCGATGTCAGTGCACGTTAAAGATAATAATAATAATAATAATAATAATAATAATAATAATAATAATAATAATAATAATAATAATAATAATAATAATAATAATAATTGGTTTTGGGGAAAGGAAATGGCGCAGTATCTGTCTCATATATCGGCGGACACCTGAACCGCGCCGTAAGGGCCCCAGGCGGTCGAAATTATTCCCGAGACCTCCACTACGGCACCCCTTTCTTTCTTTTTCTTTCACCTCTCTTTATCCCTTCCCTTACGGCGCGGTTCGGATGTCCACCGAGATATGTGACACGGTTACTGCGTCATTTCCTTTCTTCAAAAAACCAAAACCAAAACCTGAAACATAAGAGCTAGTTGTCACTAACGCCTTATCTTATGAATGAGAATATGCGAATTAACGCGTTTACCGCCATAGAAATATCCACAGAAACAGAGCGTGCAAAATAAACAAAAATCATTTGAAAGAATGCGCGCCTGCGCCCATCCAGTTATGAAACATGTCCAGCCAGGACATAGTTTCAGCTAAGACGTGGATACGGCGGAGTTGACCGTATTATTACCAGAGGACTCGGGACAAGTGCTTCTAGTTACTTCGGCCACCACCATGTGGCGCAAGACTTTGAACATTCGAAAACAATACGTTGACATCATCAGTGACGTAATAAAGAAAGAGAATGACTGAGTGCCTGCAAAGAGAAAGTGATTGTCCTCTAGGCTAAGCGACATTGGCTGTTCACTGCCCCACGTTCTTGCTAATGATTCTGTGTGCGTTAAACCCTATACAGGAGTTTTTCACCTAATACTTTATGCAATTTTTTAAAATAGGTTTTTGTGTTAGGAGAGCGGTTGTTTCGGCATTACACTGTCAGAGGTGCATTACATCCGAATACACTTAATGCGTGATAACACTACACAGGCACCTTTCAATTCGCCTCCGTCGAAACGCGGCCTGCGCGCACGGGATTGAACCCGCGTCTTCGGGACCAGCATTAGCGCACCCTAACCACCGAGTCACTGCGGCGGGTCCTTTCGCAATGATAGGTCTATGAGCCACCCCCTCTGAATAAATTTAAGCGCATTCATTCGTCCATCAATGCGTTAATCTATTCGCCTGCCCGTCCACCTACTTCTAGTTAATAATTTAATCACACATGAACGGGCTACTTTACTGAATTCTTGATTTGATGGCTGCAGAACAGCCTTGAGACAGACATAACAGCCGCGCTACGAAACCACTTTGTCCTGCCTCCTATGAATACGCCCGCCGTTAACCTCTCAGGAAGGGAAACATTCTGCGCGAATCCTGCCTGCGAGCGTTGAGAAGCAGCAACATGCACCCGCCATGACCGGGCAGCAGCTAAACAACTGCATAGCCTCCTGCGCGCACGCTGGCGTTCCAGCTGGGGCGTTACACCTCGTTAGGGAAATGCATGATGATTGCCCCTAATGGCAGCCTCTTGTCTCCCGAAAATGGGCGCAGATGAATACAGTTGTTTATTTCGCCGTCAACAGCGCGCGCTACTTTGTTTTTTTTTTCCTCACAACGACGCTCAGAGAAAAGCAGCATGAGCTGGTGAAGCACGAACAAACTGTGCCTGCTCGCCGGGCAATCCGAAACTTCAGCAGCACAAAAAAAAAAGTGTTGATAAGAAAAAAAAAGCATTATACGAAGACACGCCTTCGGAATGACGTGAAATCTGAGCAGACGGTCGCTTGTAATTCCCCTACGGACGCGCGTGGGAGGGAATCTCTGCCCCTATGGCATTAAGGCGCCCGGATAACGACGTCGTAACTCAAGAACTTAGCCATAATATTGCCAGGAAGGGAAAAAACGAAGAAAGAGCCCCGTGAAATATTTATTAAGGAGCCCAAAACTATAAAGAGAAATAAAAAGGGCGGGAACGTCCACGCGGGATGACCCCGGAGGTTGTTCCCTGTCTTGCGTCTAAACTTGGAAGGCACTAACACGCGTGCTCCTTCCTAGCCACGTGGTTGCAGTAACAAGACTGGACAGGAAACAAAGTAGAATACCACATGGCTGCAGAAACGAGACTGGACAGGAAACGAGGAGGAGGAGGAGGAGGAGGAGGAGGAGGAGGAGGAGGAGGAGGAGGAGGAGGAGGAGGAGGAGGAAAGGCAGGGTGGTTAACCCGGCCTGTACCCCATCGTGGGTATGTGCCATATCACCAAGGGAACAACAACAACCGCAAGAATAAGCGGTTTGCTACCCTGCAGGGGGAAAGGGGTGAGAGGAAATAAAGGAATACAGGAAACAAACAGAAATAAAATGTATCGGCTGGAGCTTCAAGACGCTGATGACGATGCAGAGCCGTTCGGCATAAAGGAGCAGCCGTAAATTCGAGAACAGAATGGACGGTTACCGGACCCCCACGGAGCCACCAGGGAGATCGGAGGACGGACGAAGGAGATACGGCTCCTCGTTAACAATAAAGAAGATTACACCTGGCCCGTCAGTGCAACGGCGCTTTATACACTAACATCGTGGGCACGCCTCCTCGTAACAAGGAAATGGTAGCGAAGGGAGCACCTTCCGCAAGAAAGACGTGCGGCCTTCAGCAGCCACTGTCAAAGAAGCACGGGTGCCGCGAGCCGTTAACGATGGCTCCCGCAGCTCATCGAGGCTTACAACTAACAAGGAGGGAATGCCCCCAGCTGGCAATTACCGCGATGCCGCGATGGCCGAAGAGAGGCAGAAGCAGCGCCAACGTGCTGTCGGAACTGAGAGCACGCTCTACGGTAGTATGGCCATCGTTTCCACTCTTACTTTGGGAAAACAAAAAAAGGCGAAGTTTTTGTAATTATTCCTTTTATTGCTGTTGTTGTTCACTGTCGAGGTGAAGTGCTTTCGCCTTTAGTCTTTTCACAAGAGCTAATATTAACATCCAACTTTAAAGAGGAACATTTCATTCGCAAATTCCACGTCTCAGTTTTCATATACCGCGTGCATGCGCCCGCCAAACCACGTGCATGCGCCCGCCAAACCACGTGCATGCGCCCGCTGAGCCACGTGCATCCGCCCGCCGAGCCACCCTAGCCATCAGCTTCTGCCGGTCCGCCGACCACAGGACACAGCGGCCAGCGCAGGTCCCGTTTATAAAAGCTTCCTCCCTTCCTCTCTTTTTGAAGCTTCCGCTCTTTCTTTCTTAGCGAGCAACCTGCGCGTTTACATCCGTCGACCAAACAATGCCCCGGAAGAATTTTGTATCGCGTTTCGTAGAAGATTCCTTGCGCTATGAGATTACCTTTAGGATTCCGTCGTTACCGAAACCTTAAATACCTTCAGTCAGATCCAAGCAAGACGACTCTTACGACAATGTGGAAGGAAATGGGTTTAAAAAAGCTGCAGAGGTCACTTAATAATATTAATTGGTTTTGGGGGAAAGGAAATGGCGCAGTATCTGTCTCATATATCGTTGGACACCTGAACCGCGCCGTAAGGGAAGGGATTAAGGAGGGAGTGAAAGAAGAAAGAGGTGCCGTAGTGGAGGGCTCCGGAATAATTTCGACCACCTGGGGATCTTTAACGTGCACTGACATCGCACAGCACACGGGTGCCACGTGATATATAAAAAAAAAACAGTAAAGTTCCGCCTTAAGGGTATCACGCGAGAGCGTTAATGGTTCAATGTCCATATATGCGTGATTGTTAATTCTCTACTTTACTTTCTCAGATCCCTGGGAGTTTTCAAACCACTCCACGCGCAGTGGTGCAGTGGTTAAGCTATGCGCCACTGCCCTGCAATGGCAGGCGCTGCCACCAGTGGGGTTTGTGAGACCCATGTTTCCCTCCCCGAGCAGCCTCTTGCGACCAATCATTAATTTAACTGCAACCTGCCACGGCGGTCAGTTTGCTCACGATCTGGTGGGCAGGCTTTGATGGCGTCACAAGGTCACGTGACCTAGGTGCCCACCTAGGTTGCCGGAACGGCCTGTTGCTCCGGCTGCGAGGCTTCAAATGGTCGCCAACTCCGACGACAGACAATTTTAACGCAACAGCGTTACGGAGCTCGTGTCGCAGAAAAGCGGGTGTCGTCGGCGTCGGCCGTGAGCGAAAAATCCCTCCTTTTCCCGTGAGCGAAAAATCCCTCCTCCTCCTTCTCGCAATGTACGCCACAGCCCCAACAGATGGCGCGCGACGGCAGCGCCTCCCGCTCGTTTCGTTCGGGCGCAGTGCGGCCGTGCGGGCACGCAGGAATCACGCGGAGTGCGGCGAACATAATAATAATAATAATAATAGTAATAATAATTGGTTTTGGAGGAAATGAAATGGCGCAGTATCTGTCTCATATATCGTTGGACACCTGAACTGCGCCGCAAGGGAAGGGATAAAGCAGGGAGTGAAAGAAGAACAGAAGGAGAGGTGCCGTAGTGGAGGGCTCCGGAATAATTTCGACAACCTGGAGATCTTTAACGTGCACTGACATCGCACAGTACACGGGCGCCTTAGCGTTTTGCCTCCATCGAAACGCGGCCGCAGCGGTCGGGTTCGAAGCCGGGCACTCCGGATCAGTAGCCGAGCGCTCTAACCACTCAGGCACCGCGGCGGGCGAACAACGCAGCGCACATCCAAAGCGCGTTCACCACGAAGCTTGCGGCTTGCTGCCCGTTCGTTCGGCGCGGAAGCTATGCTGTTGTTCGTGGCATCGGGTTTGTCGAGAACGATGCGCCGACGAACTACGACTGCAACTTGAGTCCCGCGCATTTCGGCAAGGTGCCTGGCAGCGCTTCTACGTGGTTTGCCGCTCCGCGCGTCCGTTTCAACGTATGTAGCAGAGCGATTTGTCTAACGGCAAGGCTTCGCGCCGCAAGAAGCGTTCAAACGTCGCCCATTAGCGGCCCCCACAGTCGATCACCAGAGACAGGGCATGAGTAACGGCGAGACAAAGACCAGCAGAAGCTTCTCGGCCCACAAAACGACCACGGTAATGTCCTTCAACGTCACCCGGGTCCGAACCCGACCGCAGCGGCAGCGTTTCGATGGAGGCGAAACACTAAAGCGCCCGTGTTCTGCGCGATGCCAGTGCACTTTAAAGATAATTAATAATAATTGTTTTTGTGGGGGGAAAGGAAATGGCGCAGTATCTGTCTCATATATCGTTGGACACCGGAACCGCGCCGTAAGGGAAGGAATACAGGAGGGAGTGAAAGAAGAAAGGAAGAGAGAGGTGCCGTAGTGGACGGCTCCGGAATAATTTCGACCACCTGGAAATCTGTAACGTGCACTGACATCGCACAGCACACGGGCTCCCCAGGTGGTCGAAATTATTCCGGAGCCCTCCACTACGGCCACCTCTTTCTCTCTTTTTCTTTCACTCTCACCTTCTTCCATTCCCTCACGACGCGGTTCAGGTGTCCGCCGATATGCGAGGCAGATACTACGCCATTTCCTTTCCCCGAAAACCAATTTTCATT
>JARKHS020000752.1:57500-89773 GCA_030143305.2 Amblyomma americanum | reverse complement strand
TTATTCCTCCTCTAGCACGTCGCCTTTCCTTTCTGTTAACTTTAGGCAAAGGAAGAAAAAAAACTGAGAACCTATACCTGTTGCAAAGACAACGTTCTCCGCCCTCTCGTCTCGCCTCTATAGAGCCAGTGTTCAAGCACGACACCACCATTCGCCAGAGCAGCCACCTCTTGGCGGGGCCAGCGACCTTTGCTTCCGCGAGACTGAAATTTAATACCAACCAGCTCTTCCACAGCGGAGCTTCCTGTGCCCTGCACATACCCCGCAACCCGAGCCGATGCTACACCACCGTTTTTCTCTTCTCCAACGTCGCGAGAGACCGGGGGCCTGAAAGCCTCGGGGCAGGCCACCGCCGTGTGCAATTTATACCCGCCCGCATGTTCGCTAAAGATTAATAACCTCGCGATACGCGGTCTCTGGGCGACTGAGGGCGGATAACAAGGTTAGAGTTTGAGTGCACCTTCATTAGACGTGCCCTCTCTTCGTCGCTATTCTTCGACGACTTTCGTTTTTGTTTTGCTTTTTTCTTTCATGTAAGCGGAGCCGCCCGTGACTTTCGAGTCAGCCTGAAAGGACTGCACTACACTCGCCTCCGCTGATGCATCGAGAATGTTCAAGCCTCGGAGAAATTGCGCATTGGTAAAAATGATAACTTATAAAATTGATGACAAATGATAACAAGCCTCAGAGAAGTGATATTCACGTTGAAGAAAACGATCAGAAACACTACTCTCTTCGATTGAGGAAACTTAGCAGTACGTGTTGCTGGATCTGTTGGTTTCCTGCTTCAGCAAACAACTGCGCCAGCGCGGGACGAAAACAGACAGCCATAAGACGACCTCTGTGATAAAAGAGTGGCCTTGATTATCTGTATTGCTGTAATACGCGCTGCATTGAGAACCAATCAAGAGAGGTAACTTGGCGAATCAACTAGCTCGCTTCATTTCATTCACTGCATTTCTTCATTTCTGGGACCTCGAGTCCTCCTGGCTGTAAGTCACAGCGCAAGTGTTTGCTACCACTTTCGTTCACCTCCCCATCGTTCTCAGCAACGATGGAAGACTCCGTCTACTCTGCACCCTTGTCTTCAACTTTTATCGCCACCCTTCATTCTCCAGTAATAAAACGCAGTTCATTTAATTCTGTTCAATTAAATTAAACTAAGTTTAATTGTCTATTTCCACACATTGATATGGAGGATACCGAGGAAAAAGCTGAACGAAGAAAGCTTGAGGAGCCCTCGACCCCATTTATAAGCAACAGCACAGGAGCTTAGCACATAAAATCTCTTCTACGATGAAAAAAAAAATTACCTGACAACTTCACGCCGTAAGAGTCCAGCTGTGTAAACCTCTAAGGAATCTAAAAGCAGCATATGAAAACCAACGAAGTCAGGAGACTAGAGCGGGGACGAATAAATACTTGTTCGAAAGAAGAGAGTCAGTATATGATTACAAATTTTTTTATTCGACTATGCATACGGGAAGAGCTGTCCCGAAACATTAATACTTTGACCCGCCGCGGTGGCTCAGGGTTAGAGCGCTCGGCTACTGATCTGGAGTTCCCCGGTTCGAACCCGACCGCGGCGGCTGCGTTTTTATGGAGGCGAAACGCTAAGGCGCCCGTGTGCTGTGCGATGTCAGTGCACGTTAAAGATCCCCACATGGTCGAAATGAATTCCGGAGCCCTCCACTACGGCACTTCTTCCTTTCTTTTCACTCCCTCTTTTATCCCTTCCCTTACGGCGCGGTTCAGGTGTCCAACGATATAGAAGACAGATACTGCGCCATTTCCTTTCCCCTAAAACTATTATTATTATTATTATTATTATTATTATTATTATTATTATTATTATTATTATTATTATTATTATTATTATTATTATTATTATTATTAAAACGCGGGCGAGGTTGACGTGCTTGCGAGCCACCCCGATTGCATGGCTCGCTATTGTCGTCGCGTCCGCTCCGAACCCCACTGTGTCGACGCTGGGGGGCGTTGTGAAAAGCAATGACGTGCGTTTATGCGGGGCTGCTAGCTGAGAACGCCTGCTGACCTTTAAAGTTAGTGGCGCAGGACTGACGGTAAAATTGCCCGCCCTTTCCGCTTCCGGTTCGCTGCGACGTCCTCTCACCATGCACGGCCTTCGCTCCTTCGTCCGCGGCTGCCGCATCAACATTGCTCGAAGTTCGAACACCACCGCGTAGTCAACAACTCACGACGCATACTTTTGTAGCCTGAAGGCATAAACGATCCTGTGCGGTAAGCAGGCGCTGCCATGGTTTGTTCACTAGCGACACAAGCAGCCCGCGAATCGCGCACGCTGAGTACGTTAATCGCTGCGTGAACTTCGGTGTTTGCCACGTCGTGTTGCTTGTAGTAGGCATCAAAGTTTATCGTTGCAACATTTACCATACCGTGTGGCCGCGAAATTGGTCGGGAGAAATTGATAAACAGGCATATAACTCCTTCCTGTCCTCCACACCGTTTATGACGAGGTAATGCAAGTACCTTGCTTTGGCTTTAAATTCCAGTCCTCTTAAAGCAAGAAAAATGGCAGTGGCTTAACTCGGCTAACTCCGAAATTCAGCGAAAAGCAAGCACGCTTTTTTAGCGTCTGAGGCTCGTCCATGGCAGCTCCGCTACACGCTCGCGACAGCCATTCTGATATATATATACGCCACACGACCACGTGGCTATGACGTGGTATCACATGGTCTTACGACACCCCCATCGTATGTCATCACGTGGCTTCACATCACCCCATCGCATGCTCTTAGTAGTGAAAGATCAAAGGTCAACTCAAAGGCCACCCAATGTCAAAGGTCAGAGGTCAACTAAATGACATGGGTCAAGGTCAGGGGTCAAGGATTCGACAACATAACTGTACCACATATGGTCATGCACGGTTAACGTGGTTGGGCTGAAGATCGTTCAAGGTCATTCTCCGGCCTACGGGGCGACTGCTTTACCTAGCATAGTGAAGCTTTTCGCTTCAAAAAAAAAATTTGCTCGGTGCCTTTCGTCGTCGTCTTTCCGCGAAATCCCAGCAACAAAAGGGAACGAAGAGAAAGTGAACGATGAAGAAGAAAATATCGCTTTTGTTAGGTCATCCCACGCTTGCCATATGCAATCTGCAATTTAAATAGTCACCGTGTGGTTATGGCCAATCCCCCTTGTGGGTATGTGCCATCTTGTGAGGGGAAAAACAACAACAAAATATCGCACCAACAGTGACGTGGAGAGCCGACAAATGGCGCTGAGCTGTCCCCGTCAACCAAGTTGTATACAAAAAGCGTACACACTTTACCCGAATGCGAACTGCTGTGTCCACTATATGTGGCGCAGGACTTCTTCCTCCGCTCACATGACTGTGGTAAGGCAAGACCCGATACGAACACTTTCTCGCATAGCTTCTGTGCGCCTCTCAGGAGTCATAGCTTGCGCCGCCAGCATAACTTCAGCGCCAGGCAACACATAGCTTGGCGGAAGATAAAACAACGACCGTTTTCTTGCGTGTTCACTTCGTTACACCAGGCGTTAATTTACAAAAAAAGATAAGCGACAAAAAAACGTTACAAATCACTGCGGCTACCCGCATTGGAGGAATGCGAAAGCATTGACGCCGCTTCGACACTCGTCGCCTCTCTTTGCCCCTCTTTGCGTCCATTGACGTTTGCTTCTAATTAACTAACAAATCATCTATGTCAATCAATCGTTTTGTTCGATTAATTATCACTCATCAAACACATTTCAATCCATTTCAAACTTTATTTTCACTTTGCCTATTTTCCCACTATTTTGCCGTCTACGGCTGTTTTCCCGTCCACTCAATATATCGACGTCCACGCTACTTCGGCGTTTTTATATTATTGGCTCTAATTAATTAACTAATCAACCTATTGACATCAAATTTTTGCGCATTATTCTCACATCGTTCTCTATCTGATCACAACCATTCGTTTGACGCTACCTCTTCTGAGAACGTCACAATCGCGGCGGACACGTTTCGGTGACACGCTTTGGTGACACGACCCCGTCGACATAGCCTAGAAATGCCTTCGCATTAAAAATAAAAGAGCTGACGCAGTCCTAAACGGCGGAAAGCGAACGGTCAAAGAAAAAAAAAGAAGACAGGAAACGAAGACGGAAGACAAAATGTGGGAGCAGGGACAGAGCGATACGGATGGAGATGTGTTGCTAGCTCCAATTCATCGCCCGTCTGAGCGGCAGATTTAGCTCCTGTTTTCTCCTTACCATTTGATCTTCTTACCCTGTGTACCGTCCTCCCAAATTCTTCCTTCTAGAAGAAGCTCCGCAACCCCCCAGTCCTATTGTTTCCCCCGCAAACTCTGGAGCGAACTGTTCCTCCCTGTTTTTGGATGTGTCCTCGGTCTCCCCGCACCCAATACCCGCTGCCGCGACACCTCGACCGCGACACTTTCGGATTCTTCGCGTTTCTTGGGCGCGACGGATTCTTCGATCTCTTTGCTGGGCGTGCCGAAAAGAAAGTTGGAAACAGCGACGCACGGCCAAGTGAAGTGCTGGCTGCGAAGCAGACGAAGGAAGGGGGGGGGGGGGGAGGGAAAGTGAAAGAGAATAATGAGAGCGCGATAACCGCGCTCCCAACTGTGACGACCACCATAAATCAAAGTCAGCACCCTTCGTTCGGCGCTGGCAGTTTTTCCCCGAAGCTGGCAGACCCCGCACCGCGAATACTTCTTTGTAACATTCTTTTTTTTTCCTTTTTCCTGAAGCTCTCCTCTTTCCAGTTCGAAACAGCCGCTTTTAGGGCCCCATTGTTTCGGTCGCAGTGGCTTAGGGTTATTGGAAGCGGGCGTGAAAGGGCATGTAATAAAATCTGGACACTTGTTCGCGACAGCGCAATAATCAGGAAAGCCGAGCGACGAAGGAAACTAAGACCCGGCGCACATCTGCGCTGGACCAAAGCTAACACGGCGCTAGCTTCGGGCGAAATTGCACAACCGCTAAATTATCTTCGTTTTTTCGCAAGGTTACAGGCTGAAAAACCAATAACGAGTTACAGATGAAACAAGCTTTGGGGCTTGTTAGGCGGCGGGGTTTTGTTAGGCGGCGAGGAAAGCGGAATTTGGTTGCGTAAGGTTAGAACTGAAATCGCTTTTTCCCTTTCCTTATTTTGTTCTTTTGTTTTCCCGCCTCCAATCTATATTCGGCAGCAGTTACGACCAGAAAATCGGCTTTCTACTTGTCCTGTTTTTTTCTTAAAGTCTTACCATTTTATATCAAAAAAGACGGAAAAATACATATATAGCCTAATTTTATACCTCGCAGACAGTGAAGCTTTCAAAGGGATTACTTTATTTTAATGCAATAGCATTAAAAGCCTCATCACGAAAAGACTGTTGTCGGTCATAAAATTCCCCCACTACTTGGAGAGAGCTGACATCACGAGACCGGAGAAATCCCATTGGGGCGCAGGAAAGTGACGTTAGCAAGCCGGAAGTGACCTCGCTTCCGGTAAAGGAATAAACAACTTTTAATGCTATCGCATTGCCAACCCATAATTTAATTAGGCGTCCCTGTGATTTTTTTCATATTGATCGCAATACTTTACATCTGTCTAAAAGCCCCAACGGAGTCGGTACTTGAATTCTGAAGAACGGAATGTAGCACTCGGGTGAGCTAAAAAAAAAAACGAAACTTAACGAGACTTCTTAGAACACCCTGCGTACAAGGTTGCCGGGCAATGAGACGGCATCTTCAGGCTAATGTCTGCCTTGCCCCTAACCACATGACACATATTGACGTAATAATTTATCACTGTAAATATTATGACGACTGCATCATTAAAGAAAACTGAGGACAAATTGGAGAGATATAGCAGAGGCATTTGCCCTGCAGTGGGCGCCGTCAGGCTGATGATGATGCTGAATAACAATGCGCTACTGTCACTGACAACAGATGTTTGATAAGCTAGAAATATTATAATTATAATTGGTTTTTGGGGGAAAGGAAATGGCGCAGTATCTGTCTCATGTATCTTTGGACACCTGAACCGCGCCGTAAGGGAAGGGATAAAGGAGGGAGTGAAAGAAGAAAGGAAGAGAGGTGCCGTAGTGGAGGGCTCCGGAATAATTTCGACCACCTGGGGATCTTTAACGTGCACTGACATCGCACAGCACACGGGCGCCTTACCGTTAAGCTAGAAATGGTCAATATCAAATACAGGCACCGCCACCACCGACTGTTATCGCTAGCAAACTGCGGTGTATTCAAATGATGCCGTCCCGGATCCCGGAGGCTAAGCCGCCGCGCCATTCACGTCCTATATGTGATCACTGAGTCCTTTTCGGTCTTGCTGTCATCAGTTCGAGTCGAGCTGCCAAAAATTTTTTAATCCATTTTTCTCAAAAATAAATGCGACTTACGCTTCAGACCAAACATCAGCATAGCCAGAAAGAAGCATAGAATCGATTGTTTATTGAGAACAAAAATTATAAGGAGTTTTCCACTGCGTACTTTCACCACAAGTTTCACTGCTAACCCAAACATCATTCTAATTAACGCTGCACAAATTATGGCAACGTTGCAGGTAAATTTACGTCTATAAAGTTCTGGAACTATTTACTCAGGCGAAAAATTCACAGGCGATCGGTCGGCCAATCCGACAGAAATGCGTAACATTAGACTTTCATTCTCCTTTCTATGACACTATACATCTCAAACACTTCTTTACATCCGCCTTTGTTGCACACTTAGTCTTTGCACTTTTTTACGCTTGCCTCATTCGTGCTTTGATACATGTGGCGGTGGTGAGAGAGCGAGATGTGGCCAGAATGCACTAGCGCTGCCTGTCACCTCCCAGAGTGGTAGGGAGGGGGCGCTGCCTATCCAGTGTGCGGAACGCAATCAAAGCAGGCTTTTGTTTGCAGTTGAACACCAAGCCACGTATATAGAAGCGAGATTGAGGTCTCCACTGAGCCACGGAGCCAGTTTGCGCCTTTCCTTCCGTGAAAATGAACGTCCCTTGCAAAGTTGTCAACGCCAACGAACTCTATGAACGCCGTCGGCTCACTTTTTTTTCGTTTTTGAGGAAAGGAATAATAATAATAACAAATGGTTTTGGGGGAAAGGAAATGGCGCAGTATCTGTCCCATATATCGGCGGGCACCTGAACCGCGCCGTAAGGGAAGGGATAAAGGAGGGAGTGAAAGAAGAAAGGGAGGAAGAGGTACCACAGTGGAGGGCTCCGGAATAATTTCGACCACCTTGTGATATTTAACGTGCACTGACATCGCACAGCACACGGGCTCTTTAGCGATCTCCGCTCCTCTTTTTAGCTCACTTTCCTCCTCACCCTCCTCCCTCCACGGCAGCCACCTGCCGGGGTTGTTCCCGTGGCAAGTATACCTTCAGGATGCGCATACCTCCACCCGCGTCAAAACCTCCTCCCTCAACAGTAGCCACCCTCTGGTTTCTTCCAGTAACTACCTTCCGGCCTCTGCCTCCTCTCTTCTCTGCCGCTTGCCAACCATGGCAGGTGGCTCTCGCAGGCATCAGATAACACCGAACTCCGGTCAGTTTTTTTTCCCGACATGGGGTTCTAATGTTATCGTTTTAGTTACCCATTTGGCACGTGTGAGCTATCCAGCACAAAATGTGAACACCTGCCGCTTGTACTGGCACTAAGTCACGTAATACGACAAATCTCTTCCTTTTTCTGATTCAACGAAGTCAGACAGCAACAGAAGCCTTCGAAGCACTTATTCGACCGTTTCGCTTGACGCTTCTAACTCCTCAAACTACTGTCCTGTAGGTTCAGCAGACCACGAAGCAGGCTCATCTTCAACCTATGATATCGGCGCTCCAAAAGACGGCGTTAAAGGTTCCGCCATACTAACATCCCAATCCCGTTTCAAACGATAAGAAAACGAATAGCTGCACTCAGGCGCCGCGGAAGTCTCGGAAAAAAAAGGCAGTGGCTAAACTTGGCTAACCCTGCAATTCAGCGAAAAGCAAGGACGCTTGCTAAGCGTCTGAGGCTCGTCCATGGCAGCTCCGCTACACGCTCGTGACAGCCGTTCTATATATACGCACACGACCACGTGGCTGTGACGTGTGTCACGTGGTATTGGGACACCACCACCGGATGCCATCACGTGGCTTCACATCACCCCGTCGGATGTTCTTAAGGTCACAGATCATCAAAAGGTCATGTGTCAAGGTCAGGGGTCAAGGGTTCGACACCATAACTGTACCACATATGGTCATACGTGACTAACATCGTTGGGCTGAAGGTCGCTCAAGGTCATTCTCCAGCCTACGCGACATCTGCTTTACCTAGCGTAGCGAAGCTTTTCGCTTCAAAAAACACACTTAAGGCGCCAAATGACGGCCGCACTTTTTAAATAATGAGGTCCGCGATCAATACATTGTCTCGACCGAGGAGCAGCAATTGCAACGCATTACTAGTGAGCGTTAAAACACCGTTTTATGCCAGGCCAACAGAAAGTGCTCGAATGTGCCGCAAAGCCAATAAATCAGAGCGACTAACGCAACACCGGGCCTCGGCTGCCGCGGCGACAAGCCGACGACCGAGCTTCTTTCGTGTCATTCCGCTCGGCAGCCTATAGAAAGCATCGCGGCGCTTCGGACTAGTTAATACTACGGAAATAATAGCTGGAATCTTACCAAAGGGACGCTGCTGCGAACGATACACCCACTCTCGCCCGGTACCGCTCCGGTCTTCGTCTCGATGCTGGCAGCCGGTTGGACCATCGCTGCGCCAGGTCCATGGTCCAGAGATCACTTTCCATTTCAGACCCATTCGGTCCTTCGGTATTGGTCACTGTTGTTCGGTGACGTAGCCGTGGCTTTCAAGAGTCCGTGGGAAGCGACCGGTCCGTTGACTCATTAGCGACCAAACCTCGCTTGGCTACATATCGTCGGCAATGGTTAACCGGTGCATGAGGCATGTGGCAAAGGCTGTCGTCGACCAGCATGATTTCAGTTAATAAAGGTCACTACAAATGAAATGGAAAACTGCCGTCCATTTGGATCCGCACAGAATACGGCCCCAGGAACGTCTCAGCGGCTGTCCCAAGCCACCGGAAAACACGACGTCTACGGGCAGTGTGATCCCGCCGCTATCGCACTCGCGCCCTGAGCTTAGTCCGCGCTTATCGCCCCCGCGATCAAGTGCGCATTCGCGGCACTTCGAGAAAAACCGACCACTCATGCGCAGATGCGGTGCGTCCAAATGAAATCGCTCGCGCCCCGACAAAGAAAACGATGCGAGGGCCAAAGCACCCGCGACGCTCAGCCTTGAGCACTGCGCTATAGAGGGTTGGCGAGGCCCCGTCGTTGACGGTATTCTATCGGGGACAGGAGTGGCCAGGATCCGCCGTAGCTGGCTCGAAAGCATCGCTGCATCACCACAGTCACCTAGTGGCTCGAGAGCGGCGAGTCCATTTCGTGCACCAAGGGGTGTTCGTCTGGAATGGTATGCTCATGGGCTTGGTGAGATAAGCATCCCACATGATGAGTCGACAAGCTGGCGCACTTTCCCCCGGCGTATGCCTCCACTCTGATGAGGCGCCCGCCAGCTGCATTTCTTTTTTGGGTTTTACCGTAGCTCGCTTCCGCGGCCTGCCGGAGCGTTCTTTCGCGTATGAAGCTGAAGGACTGAAACACCTTTCCGGGGACCGTCTCGGACGGCCGCCCCCATTTCTAGCAGGAATACACATGTCGAAAAAAAAGTATACCGGAGCCAGCGATACCTATTTTGTTTTTTGAGCGTTCGCGTGACCTGGCCGCCTCTGCCCCCATAGTACTGACCGCGTCAACCTTGTGCGGAGCACTCGGGCGGTGCACTTCCCTGCAAACAAATCCACATCTTGTCGCAGCCGTTAGGTTCCAATGGCAACACTTGCGCGGAAGTAGTGTCAGATAGACCCGCAAACACAGTAGACACGAGCGCTTCTCCCATAAATCACGGGGCTGCTGAGTAATTTCATTTTTGTTACCATGTATGCAGTGCTCTAGGGCTCTATGCAAGGTTGACATGGGCTATACGTCGTGAGCAGTTCCATGCAAAACATGCCAAGAATGCCAGCTATTGAAAACTCGGTCACTAGAGCTATAGCTCCGGAACCATACAACAGTTTTTAGCTCTGTATAGAAAAGTACGTACATCCCCGGAAACTACAGCTATAGAGGTCCATAGGATACTTTTGTATGGGCAGATGAGGACGACAAAGCCCAAATGGGAGACAACCCCTGACATGCGCGTTTCTTCGCCCCCCCCCCCCCCCCCCCACCACTGTCTGTTTTGAACGAGCTACTTCAAAACCCGCAGTGCTCTAAGATTGTTTCAAGGGTGTCATGACACGCGAGGGCAGTAAAGAGAAAGTTGCGGGAGCGTAGCTGCCTCAAGCTGGCCGAAGGAAGAAATGAGCAGAATGATTAACTGTCGCAGCAGCGACCTCTTTTCTCTCGTCGCACTCCTCGCAGACAGGAGATGTGGACGGACGAACCAAAACTTGCTGACTAACTGACTGATTGACTGACTGACTGATTGACTGATTGACTGAGTGAGTGAGTGAGTGAGTGAGTGAGTGAGTGAGTGAGTGAGTGAGTGAGTGAGTGAGTGAGTGAGTGAGTGAGTGAGTGAGTGAGTGAGTGAGTGAGTGAGTGACTGAGTGAGTGAGTGAGTGCAGACGATCGCCATGTTTTACAGCGAGAGCTGTTAGTCGCCCGTCCCTGGCTTGCGCGTCGCCGTCGGCGTAACCGGTGGGAGCGTTACCATGGTTACCATTGCAACCCGGGTGTGGTTATCATCCCGACTGACACCACGTAGGATGTGTTAAAGCCTTTATTAAAGGTGTGTGTCTCGTCGTCTGATGTCACTTTATGGCACGGCCAACCTGGGTCGCATAAGCCTACGGATGGCTCTGTTCGAAACAGCCGCCTGCCAAAACTAAATGCCTACACAGCCATCGCTCAATCTCGCGTTGCATATTCGTAACCATCGTGCGAATTTATTTTTCTTTTTTTTCCCTTGCCTGCTCACTACTCGCGACGCAAAGAAACGCGTAGCAGTGGTGGCGTGGCGTTGCGTCGTGAGATGCATAAGCAGACGACCGATGAGAAACACGGAACGCTGTGATGCAATCAATAAAATATCGCGTTTGAAGGATGGGAATTTGCAAATAATTTCAGGAACCATCGGTAGCACAATCCCGTCACCCCCCCCCCCCTTTCTCTCTCCCAACATTTTACGAGGCGTGCGCAAAAAAAAAATAACCGGGATAGGACTACTAAACTGCAGCAGGCGACTGTGTCCGCGGCATCCGCGAACGCGTCCTCCTACTTTGTAAATACCGTGCTTCTCTATACAGTATTAGGAAGTTTCCGGGTCCCAACAAGATTCCTATGCTCCTCGGGTAAGTGAAAGGCTACCGAATATGCAAGAGAAAAAATGTATTTCAATAAAGGAATCCTGCAACCTTAACGGCCGTCGCTAATTTTCCAAGGGATTACGATGGACCATCACGGAGCTGGACAACCTACACTTGAGCACGTCGCGCTAATTGAACCCCAAGTTTGTCCTCTCCAAACCTGTCTAGAGGCGGGCTGACTCGAAAGTGAGATGGCACTCTTCGCGTGTCTCGCGCCGAATCTTTTCCGATCGGCGAACAATACACGAGTGATAATTTCACCTCTCAGTCCTCGCCTTTCTTCCTTAGTGTCTACATTATTTATTCCAGACAACAACGCAGAAAAAGCGAGTGATCAGGAAACGCAGCTGGACGCTCTTCAACAATGCGTGTCGAGGGAGATAATGGTTCGCGCAGAGCTCGTACTGAGCAGTAAACTTTCGGCCATTTAAAGACTCGACAAGCTGCGATAATTCGGACAGCGAGCTGCCACGGTGGTGCTGGCGTATCTCTGCGAGCGAATTCTCCAGCTTCCTCTCCCCACCCTTCCTCCTCCTCCTCCTCCTCCTCAAACGCCGACACCGGATGCAATGCCGAATTCAGGCTTTCTGTGCTCTGAATCAACGGTGCACTGACCATTCCAGACGACGACGACTGAAGGAATAAACGTCAACGCGGAGGAATCTCATTGTTCTTCCGTCCTCACCGGTGGCTCCAAGTCTTGGAAAACTTTGAGCGGAAGACACCGTCCCTTCCTAATCGCTTACGACTTCCATCTTCCTCCTGCGACGAGGAAGCCACGATAACACGCGTGACGAGGATTTGTTGTAGCCAGGGGACGGATTTCCCCGTGTTCCGAAATCACATCCCACGTTCTCCTCCGGGAGAGGAAGGCGCGAGTGTGTCGTTGTATTTCCTGTGATTGAGGAACAAATTAGACGAAAGCCGCGGCTCTCGGAGTCATCAAAGACTCCTATGCTGCGCTTTTGAGTTGACGCGATAGCGTACGCCGTTTGATGCGCCATCTGATGCTGATGCGACTCTTCAGAATTTTGTTTACTTGATTCTTTCATTAGGACGACGATATACACCGATACTTCGCATGAGCAAAGATTGGTACTCCATTCTGAGCAAATTTTGTTTTTTTTTTCAATTGGTTCATTTAATTAATTGGTCAATTACTCGCTCTAAATTTTTTATTTAGCATTACCAAGCATTTGACTTTTCAATCTGAGCATTTTGACACATTTGCACTTCTCTTTTTACATTTTTCATTTATTTAAGTAATCAATTAATCACAATGATTTCATCAACTTCGTGGCACGCGCCAGAGAGTAGCGGAATATGGGGTGTCGCCATATTCTCACGTGAAAAAATGCGCAGGTTTATTCGAAAGTTCGAAGCCTAATAATCTGCGATATGCCTGGACCAGGAAGCAACACGGAATGTATGTATGTTGCGATATATTGTGGCGGGATATATTGCGTACACCGAGCGTAGCAAATAAAGACGCCTTTTTGCACTCTTTTTATTGACATTCGCTCGCGAGAACTCCCAAGCCACGTATTCTACAGGGGCTACCTTCTCTATATACTCCTCCTTTTCTTCCTTCAAGTGCACTTGGGTATCATGGATAGCCTGCCTACCTACCTTCGTGGACATATGTGTAGTGTACATATTAAAAGAGATCAGTGGTCTCCATTGTAATTCAGGTGAGATTTATTGTTACATGTGTGAGGTGAGGTGCGCGTCTGCACACAGACAGACAGAGAAATAAGTGCAGATAGGGGAAAGTGATGGCAGACATATCATGCCAAAACCAAGCCAATATCATGCAATACCTCCATGAATCAACTAGTAAATTAAAGGAAACAGGTGTGTATATGCATACGTAAGATAGATCAGCCAACCATTCTTTCGTTTTCTTTTTGTTAGCTCCACCAAAGCCCCGGTCGCAGTCCCCTATTCTTCCTGAATCGGAATTGCAGTGTCATATTTCAGCTGCGGTTTTAGTTATCCCTAAATGTGATATTTCCATTATGCCTTCATCTTGCGTCGTTTTCAACACTTTTTGTGCTTTTCACACGAAGTCTGTCCAAATGAGGACAAAACGTTGGCCAGCAGTATCTTAAAATAAATAAAAAGTTGCGGTGACGCTGTCTTTCCTTACAAAAACTTCTTTAGGCAGACTTTTAGACTGTCCATAGACTTCTGTCTGTAAGCCTATAGACTCTCTACAGACGAACCCTAGAGAGGTCTAAAGGCAATACAAATCCTATAGACAGTCTATAGACAATCTATAGATTAATGGTCATACATTTAGTAGACTTTTGTCTATAGACTATGAATAGAGAAAAAGAAATATCTATAGGAAGACAACACAGTCTATAAGAAGTCTATAGACTGTCTATAGACCATTTTTATAAGAAGTCAGCTTAGCACTTGATAGTAGCTGAAGGGGCCAGTCGCTGCTGCACGCTCAAAAGAGAGCACAAGTAACAAGACCAGACGCAACGCTCCTCTGTGGTTTCTTCAGTTGCGCTTTGTAGAAAAGACTTAGCGTAGATGACTGCGCTTCGATGCACAGTTCACACCAAGTTTCGGCAGCAAGTTCTTAGGCGGACGCCGTTTGTGACAGCATAAACATTCTGTGCTCGTAAAAAGACCTCGATCAGGCAATCCCTTCAGAAACGCTGTTTTTTTTTTTCTTTCACGTCAGTTCAGCATTCGTTGGCAGTGCGCTCGACCGGCGTCCTCAAGCAACCACGTGCTCTCGGAGGAGGTGTATGAAAAGGAGGGTGTTCAGGACAGTTTGGTGTCTCTTCGAGCAGTGCCGACATTTATCACGCGTGCGTCTTTGCGCTTGAGCTCCCTCTTCGCTCGGAGCGCGAGGGCCTCGGTCCATACCCCAGTGCGGAGGCAACCTCGCGTTTTGCATACTCATTCATCTCTGAACCACTGGGTGGCAGAACTGGGTCAGGTCGCTATGAACGTCAACGCTCGGGACTAGTGACCCCAATTTATTTTCCTCCATTTGATGAATAGTGCCCACTGCAGAGAAGAGGTCTTGGTTGTACTTGGATCACTGGAAGAGAGACTGACGCCCACTTTAAAGAGGAGAGTGGTTTGCCACACATACCACGAGCGGAGACTTTGTGAAAGAGGCTGAGCAGCCTTAAAGAAGAATAACTAAAAAAAAGATTTATTTTCAATACTAAAAAACCCAATTGTAGAGAAATATAGATATCCGAGTTTATAAAAGCTACGTGAAGTAAATGTTTGAAAACCTCTCCCATGCTCGTGAAGTTAGTCTTACTGGCGTTAGCAATGCGCCCGGTAATCCACTGTTTAGTAGGTTGAGTATGCACGAGAAATTATAAGGGATGACGAATACTCGGACAATGCTCCGATGGACACTCTGACAAGTTTTCTTATTCCCTGATTCTGTTTGGGACTAATATCGGTCCCGTCCAAGCCCATCGTACCGTTCATCGGTCTCGTCCCTCCCTCTGTTGGCTGTCTCGTGAACTCGTCGTGGGCGCCAAAGCGCAGCTGTTTTTAAATGGCAATGCCTGCTCGGTATCTTTAACAGTTCATACGATAGGCAACACCGGCTTTCAGTGTGAGCGGCACATTTTGTGCATACAGAATTTTTCACATCAAGGACACTTCGAGGGCACATCTAATACGAAAAGAGGAGGGAACCGTCGCGAGTAGAAGAGGAGCGACCTCTCTTAAAGGGCAACTGGATAGGTTTTAGGAATAGACGAGCTTGAAGGTGTCGAATGCGTGAAACTTGCAGGTAAAGCATGCCAAGTCCTTTCGGGCTAGCGCCTGAAATGGTGACGTAATCACCGATTAAAATCGCGACGGAATTAGATCTTCTCCGCAGCGCACAGAGCCAAGAGGGGGCACATATTGACGTCGTCGATGACACTAGTGCATTTCCAACACATAAACGCTTGCTTTCAAGGAAAAAACTAACGCCACTGAAAAGGCAAAGGCCGCCGAGTTTTTGGCAGCATCCAACAATGTACGGCGCGGTGTTATTGAGGGAAGCGGAAATTTGAAATATTACCGTCCGTGACATCACATCAAGCTTCTCCGCACTGCTTTGTTGCTTTGAGAAGAAGCCTAACAAATAATCGGCGATTACGACATCATTTTATATGCTAGCGCAAAAACACTTGGCACGTTTTACCTACAGGCTGTATAGATTTGAATCCTTGAATAGCGGAAAATTCTCAAAAAGTGGTGCCGTTTCCCTTTAAGTTGCACTGTCGTTTGCACTGGTCTATGTAACAGTAATCCTGGATAACCGTAATGATAATCCAGGGTATAGCAGAGCAATAGCCATTATGCAAAGGTTTACACTAAGCGACAACATCATAAACATCACACATCATGTCAGAAAAGCCTCGTTGATTTCCTTTTCGTCATCAATTATGCTGCTAACGTGTTGAATGACGTATTCCATCTTGATGTGTGTTCCACTGTTAGCAGTGCCGAGTGATAGAAGCCCCATAGGGCCAAAATGCGTCGTCGGTCATAAAATTATCCCATTGGCTGGAGACAACTGACGTCATCAGACCGGAGCGCTCCCAATGGCTGGTGGGAAATGCCGTCACCAGACCAAAGTGACGTCACTGCCGGCAAATACATCAACAGCTACTAATGCAATCGCATCGCCAACACATAATGAAATTCGGCGCCCCGGTGAATTGTTTTCTTTTCAAAGAAGGTAAACAGCAGCCATAGTAACGGCCAAGTCGCACATTTACATAAAGAATATAAAAAGACGACAAAATCATCCATTCATGTGAGCATTCATCACAACCTATACTGTGCAGTCGCTGTGAGCCCTTCTTCAACATCGCCCGCGACAAACTAAAAGTGCACTTCCAAGAACACTGAACCGCTTAATATCAAAAGACGCAAAAAAAATACAAGGGCCTTATAACGGCCTCGCCATGGGACCGCTTCGTCATCGCTTTTAAAGTTGCGGGCACTGCCGGAGCAGGCTGTAAACACCGTTCCTTTCATTGCCCGATGGTGAATTATGAGAGGGATATTTCATTGAAAATTTACATTAGACGGTGTGCGCCACATTTCCGGCGCCGTAGTAGGCCTGTGCCCGACTTTGCGTTTGTGCTTTACGAGCTTTATCTCCGCTACAATAGCCGCCGTATCAAGTAAAGTGGCTGGCTCTTTAGAAGAATGGGCACTTCTTGTTCCTTTCCTGCATGCCGCCATTCCTTAAATCAGCGAGGCGTTTTTCGAGCCGACGAGGAACTGGCTTAAAGGCGCACGTTTATAAAAAAAAATGTCTCTTATCTTTCTTCGTCTCTGCATAATTTCACGTTTCGACGATAGCGAGCGGGGGTGAAAACGAAGAAAAAAAAGCTTTGCTTCCCAACATGACAAGAAAAAATATACAAACAATAGATGCAATAAGGCTAACACGCCTCGCTTCCGCGTGCAGAATGCTATAGGCAATATTTATCAAAAAGCGCCGTATTTCATCGTCGATAGAGAAAGCCAGCCTCGCTTGGTTACTTAAGCGACGTTTATAAATAGCGAAGGACCGTTATGTACACAGAACACCAGCTGCCCAGACAGCCGAGTGAGAGGTGCAGTGATGAAGCGTTTGTAGGCAAAGCACTTTATTTTCATGACCTATTTTCCTGCTTCTATTCTCGATGATTATCGTCATACCACCAAACTAAATCTTTCAACTAGATCGTCCACTGAATTCTGCGTGCAAACGAAAAAGAAAAATAAAACTAAATAAGTTTTGGCGGCAGGCAGTCGACGTAGACGCATGAATAATTACCACGCTTAATTTCCACTTTATGGGACATCTTGAAACGTGCTGCGTTTTTATGGTTTTGGGGGGGAAGGAAATGGCACAGTATCTGTCTCAAATATCGTTGGACACCTGAACCGCGCCGTAAGGGAAGGGATAAAGGAGGGAGTGAAAGAAGAAAGGAAGAAAGTGGTGCCGTAGTGGAGGGCTCCGGAATAATTTCGACCACCTGGGGATCTTTAACGTGCACTGACATCGCACAGCACACGGGCGCCTTAGCGTTTTTCCTCCATAAAAACGCAGCCAGCCGCGGTCGGGTTCGAACCCGGGAACTCCGGATCAGTAGCCGAGCGCCCTAACCACTGAGCCACCGCGGCGGGCGTCTTTATGGAGGAAAAACGCTAAGGCGCCCGTGTGCTGTGCGATGTCAGTGCACGTTAAAGATCCACAGGTGGTCGAAATTATTCCGGAGCCCTCCACTACGGCACCTCTTCCTTCCTCTCTGCTTTTACTCCCTCCTTTATCCCTTCCCTTACGACGCGGTTCAGGTGTCCAACGATATATGAGACAGATACAGCGCCATTTCCTTTCCCCCAAAAACCAATAAACTAAACGTGATCTTGAACCGAATAAAAAAAATGGAGGGTAAACATACGCTCCGCCTTAAGAGTATGACGCGACAGCATTAATGGATTAATGCCCATATATGCAGAACTGGTCGTTCTCTTCTTAACATTCACAGATCCCTGGGAAATCCCATGCCACTACCAGTGCAGTGCAGCGGTTAAGTGATGCACCAATGCACTGGCAGGTGGATGTTTCGATCACAGCAACCAGTAGTGATTGTGCAACCCATGTTGTTCTTCCCGAGCAACCTCTTTAACTAATTTAACTAATTTAACTGCTACCTGCCACGGTGCGCAGTATTCTCATGCACAGTCCGGTAGGTAGAATGTGACCCGCCGCGGTGGCTCAGTGGTTAGGGCGCTCGACTACTGATCCGGAGTTCCCGGGTTCGAGCCCGACCGCGGCGGCTGCGTTTTTATGGAGGAAAAACGCTAAGGCGCCCGTGTGCTGTGCGATGTCAGTGCACGTTAAAGATCCCCAGGTGGTCGAAATTATTCCGGAGCCCTCCACTACGGCACCTCCTTCTTCCTTTCCTCTTTTACTCCCTCCTTTATCCCTTCCCTTACGGCGCGGTTCAGGTGTCCAACGATATATGAGACAGATACTGCGCCATTTCCTTTCCCCCAAAACGAATTATATATAGGTAGAATGTGATGACGCCACAGGGTTGTTTGACCTAGATGGCCGACCTGCCTCCTAGGTAGCTTCGCAGGGGATTTTTCGGGGATTTTTCGGTCATGGGCAACGACGCCGACGACGACGCCGGATTTTCTGCGTCAGGAGGTCCTTAACGCTGTCCTGTTAAAATCATGCTCCATATAAGGATATAGAGGCGAGACTGCGCCAGATTCACCACTTTGAAAGAGCGGCTCAGGGAACGAGATGGCAGATAGTGCTCTTCCTCGCGTGATACTTTCAAGGTGATGACCTGCTTTCCTTGCTGTTTTTTTTTCTTCTTTTCCTAATGTGACCCTGCGAATCACCGGAAAGCGGAATGTTCCGGACAACAGAGGCCTTTCACTCGCCGTTGGTAACTCTACCGCTTTCCCTTCCAGAAGTCGCAGTAATGGCAACGAATGACTCCGTTCTTCCGCTTTGTTCTTCGTGTTAGAACAACACACGTGCGAGAACGTGCCCTGTGGTGCGGCATCCCCTGCGCCGCCGTGCCGCTACGTTTTCTGAGACAGGCGCAGCCGTAATGTAACCGAACCATATTTCACGCTTTTCTCGACAGAAAAGTCGTCCTTGCTGTCCTATCCTAACACCCCCCTCCCACCCCCTCCCCCCCCCCTCCCCCGGCCGTCTTGTCAACAGCCCTACTACTTTCTCAGTATACGTGTCGATGTTTTTTAACTCTGCCTTTTTTAATCCGCCATTGGCGGTGAATCCAGGATAAAGCCTTTCCCTGTAGAATTATTGCTTTCAGTTAGTTTTTTTTATTTTATGAATTTTTGTCACAAGCTGCAAACTTTCTTTACAAGCTTTCTAATTAGAATGGTTAAAGGGATGATTAACTGAGCTAGTTGGCTCATATTTCGGGGTGGTGGCTTCGTCCATGTCTGTTTGTTAGATCCATTCTTTGTTCTTGGTCTACCAATTCTGTTGAAACCACCTTAAAGTATCAACCAACCAGCTTAGTTAACCACGCTTTAACGTTCACTTCCAACCCTCTCAGCATTTCTAAACCTGTTACCCGCATCAGTTAAATTCGCCACAGTTATGTGATTACATTGCCTTCTTGCATTGCCTTGCAAGAACGACTAACCGATCACCTTCAGTGCTAAATAATATTCGCTGTTTGTTTGCTCATTTCATTAAAATCCCACCACTTATGTAATACCGCCAGAAAAGGAGGCCTTTAAGGTAATACACTGAACTGGACTAAACTGAATTCACCTGCCGAGCGCGCCTTTCCTCATGGCGCGTCAAAAAGAACTTTTGGACGCTATTGTGGCCGCAGGGCGGTGCGCGCACTCGTGAGCGAACTTTGGTGAGCCTCTGTGCATTCCTCGAACACACGGGCTTGACGTCCCGTCTGTTCTCCGTCAGGTAGTTACACGCAGTGACCGAACGCTCGGCGAGTTCTACCTTGAACGAATAACAACTGGACGCCCCACTCCAGTTGTAACCAACAGAGTGCTGTGCGCGTGTGTGATTTAATTCCTCTAAAACCAACTAACTCACGCGCACAACCTGGACACATTTCTTATTGTGTAAATAGTTTGTACATATTACTTCTCCCCCTATCCTCTCTTCCTGTCCCCTCACCTCTTTCATTTCATTTCTCCATTCTGCCTGCTATCCTTTATTTCCGCTGCCCCAGCTCAGGTGCTTCAGTATCGATGGCAGATGCCAAGGCTAGCAAACATCTTTTCCTTCCTTTTTACTATTATTTTTAATAAAACCACTACCACCACCACCAGCCTCATCCAGGCCTGTCCGCTCCTTTCATTGTCCTCGTTCTACCAATTCTGCTGCAACCACCCTGAAAGTGTAATTAACGTTTCGCACTGAGCGCCTACAAGCATTAATTTTTGCCCCCTTTTTGTAGTCTTCACAACAAACTCTTATGCACGCATTTTTGACAGAATTTGATCTTCCCTGTACGTTTGCGCTCACGAGCTTTCTTTTCTCTTAATTTTCTCATTCCTTCTATCTTTCTATATGTCCCTGTCACAGGGCATCACAAACAACCAAAGATTGGTATCCCATCTATTACAGAAGAAAGAAAGAAAGAAAGAAAGAAAGAAAGAAAGAAAGAAAGAAAGAAAGAAAGAAAGAAAGAAAGGAAGAAAGAAGAAAGAAAGAAGGAAAGAAGGAAAGAAGGAAGGAAAGAGAGAAAGAAGGAAAGAAAGAAGGAGGAGAAAGAAATAAAGAAGGAAGGAAGGAAGGGAGGAAGGAAGGAAGGAAGGAAGGAAGAAGAAAGACAGAAGAAAGAAAGAAAGAAAGAAGGAGAGAAAGAAAGAAAGAAAGAAAGAGAGAGAGAACGAAAGAAGAGAAAGAAAGAAATAACGAGAGAGAGAAGAGAAGGAAGGAGGAGGAAGGAAGGAAGGAAGGAAAAAAGAGGAAGGAAGAAGAAGAAGAAAGAAGAAAGAAAGAAAGAAAGAAAGAAAGAAAGAAAGAAAGAAAGAAAGAAAGAAAGAAAGAAAGAAAGAAAGAAAGAAAGAAAGAAAGAGAAAAAGAAAGAAAGAAAGGAACACGAGTGAATCAGCGAAGGATACGCGGTAGCAGGAGTGCCTTAAAAAATTACCGCGCTACATCATTAGACAAGGCCTTCCTCAGCTCCCTGGAAAGGCACAGCGACACAAATGAACTCTCCCGGCGGGTGAGTTCGCGACCAAGTTCCTGCGCTATAGCGACACACTAAATGAAGGGCAGAGAAGTTCCCGGGGGCGCTGAAGCGTGTGACCGCGCCGTTGGCTAAGGAGGAGGTCTAGTTCGGGTCGGTCGGTCCCTGATGAGAATTTATTTAACGATGCTCCTCGACATCCGCCGATTAACGCCACTTAATTATCCCTAATTACCCTCGCAGTCGAGGGGCGGGGGACGTCGAGAAGACGCCCCCTTCCCCCCTCCCCCCGCACCCCTCTCTCTTTCTTCACTACAGCGCGTAGCTTTACCACCAAGGAACTTTGCAAAGCGTTCTGCACCGCGTAATTTGCGGCCGCACTCCCAAACAAACCTAAGCACCGTCTCTCGGCGTGCTGCAGCGGACAGAGCTGTGAGTCGTGCTCAGAACACTTGCACTGTCGGTGTAACGAGGAGTAAATAAATGCAACAAAAGGCAGAGTAACCCCGAGAAGGAGAAGGCAAAGGATTTCTCGGTAAGCTTCGTGTCGTGAGAACACTCGCTGTCGAACACGTAGAAGCAGCCAGCAAAGAAGACTTATTCGCACGTAACGAAGTGCCGAGGACAGATGTTGGGTGGGGATAGTATATGGCTTTGCAATGACTCAACTAATGAGCTTTACCTTGGCGAAAGGTCGGAATATTTGTCCAACTGCCTTTCGGGCTCGCTTAATCTTGACCCTAGTCTGTTAACGACATGGAGCAGTGCCAGACTGCGGATGCGGTCAGCAGTAGAAACAGGTTTCTTCTCCTAGCATCCTATTTTTATTTCCTTTTTTTATCTTTCCCCGTTAATTATGCAGTTGTTATCGCGTTTGTCTCAAAGTTGCCAAAAGTATAGGACGCAGTTAGCTTTGAGAGAATGCGTGTTGTGCTCAAAATTGGCAGATATGGCCACGTAAGTGACACGCATTTTTTGAGTCGATAAACAAACTCAGTGTTCTGTTGCGATCTGGCGTGATTGACGATTACACAATGGCCACTGAAGGCGTTTACACCGAAGCTAATCAGCGTGCTATATATTCTTTACAAGTATTTTTTTCACACATTTTTGCAGCTACCTATCTATCATAGCAGGGGGCAGCAGAAAGGTGGACGGATGAGATTAAAAACTTTGCGGGCATACGGTGGGCGCAGCTAGCAGAGGACCGGGTTAATTGGAGGGAGATGGGAGAGGCCTTTGCCCTGCAGTGGGCGTAGTCAGGCTGATGATGATGATGATGATGTATCGCAATTAAAGCTCTTGCTTGGGCTAGTTGGTCCATGCTTGAACATGTAACGAAAGCAGCGTAACGAACCAGGACAAAACTAGAAGACACCTGAAAGGACCAGTGCCAACACTGGCACACAATATCGCAACTCTGGCACACAAGCTGCGCCATTTCTCCGTAGGAAATCTTCGCAGCAATGACTCTACTTGTAGAGATGTCTTGTTCTGGAAATATCGCAGAGGAGAGCTAATGAGCCGGAGTATTCGGTTCGACTCCAACCGCTCCGCTGGAGGCAAAACGCAAAAGACGCTCGTCTGCTGTGCGATGTCAGTGCACGTTAAAGATCCCCTGATGGTCGAAATTATACCAATGATCTCCATTAGGTGGAGGTGAGTGTTAGTAATTAAAAGGGTGCCAGTGAGCAACATCTTTTCCTTTCATTGTTATTTTATTAATAAATAGAATCTAACAACGACAACCCTAACTGAAAGGGTGCCAGTGACGCGAGGCTGACTGTCGGCGTCTACGGCAGCTCTTAAAGAAACTGCCCGTGCTGCACCGATAGGGAAGGTACACGAGGCCTGCGTTCCTGGCTCCACTAGCGACAAGGGAAGACAGACAAAAACCGCTCCCAAAACGGACCAAGAAACGGAAGACCAGTGGCAGCTTTGGGTAGTAGGACGGATGGACTCCGCACGTGTGGTTGCGGCGCTCGGCTGCTGACCCGAAAGACGCGGGTTCGATCCCGGCCGCGGCGGTGAAGGAGGAGGAGGAAGAACATTTAATTCCACCGAATATGGCGCGGCAGCCACCTCCGGGTCCGCACGCAGGCGTCCGGGGAGGCAGTCTGTCGCACCGCGGCCGGAGGACATCCGACCCCGTCTAGGAGAAGAGGTCTTCAGCCTCGGCCGCCAGGCGGACGGCGAAGCGCTGTTCTGTAGCGCGAGCTACACTAGGCTATAATAATTAATAATTGGTTTTGGGGGAAAGGAAATGGCGCAGTATCTGTCTCATTTATCGTTGGACACCTGAACCGCGCAGTAAGGTAAGGCATAAAGGAGGGAGTGAAAGAAGAAAGGAAGAGAGAGATGCCGTGGTGGAAGGCTCCGGAATAATTTCGACCACCTGGGGATCTTAACGAGCACTGACATCGCACAGCACACGGAGCGCCTTAGCGTTTTTCCCCCATAAAAACGCAGCCGCCGCGGTCGGGTTCGAACCCGGAAACTCCGGATCAGTAGTCGAGCGCCCTAGCTGAGCTAAGCCACTGCCATTTTTTTTTCGTCGGAGCTTCTTAGCGTGGTCTCCCATTCATCGCTAGTTTTAAACGCATTGCGTCCTGCGGCTCGAACGCATCCCCATATTATGTGATCTAATGTTGCCACGTGGCCGTGAATTTCGATGGAGGCGAAATTCTAGAGGCCCGTGTATACTGTGCGATGTCAGTGCACGTTAAAGATCCCCAGGGGTCGAAATTATTCCGGAGCCCTCCACTACGGCACACTCTTTCTTCCTTTCTTCTCTGAGTCCCTCCTTTATCCCTTCCCTTACGGCGCGGTTCCAGTGTCCACAGACATATGTGACACAATTACTGCTCCATTTACTTTCCTCAAAAAAAAAAACTCCGCACGCCTTCTTTGCGCCTCATACTTGACACAGTGGCGAAACGCCAGCCCTACTGCATTCTGCCGATGCCGCACGTAGCGCACGTGATGCGAAAGTTGTAACTAGAGGTCGCTAGGCGCGGTATAGGCTGACGAACGCTGACGGAGATTCGGTTCTCCCCGCGTACTAGGTATACAACGCTAGGAACTCACCCACGAAACCCCGATCGACCATGCTCGGTATATGTGCCTCATGTGCGAACCGGCGATATTACTTATATGTATAATCATCGACAAAGTAAGAGCCCGCCCTCACCCCTCCCCCATTCCTCGTGTTCCGAAGCTGACCGCTCTGCATGGGGGCGCCACTTGACAAACCCCTTCTGCTGTCGATCCCGACCCAGTGCGCCAGTCTCGACAGCAGAAGGGCTTTTTCAGGTGGCGCCCCCATGCAGAGCGGCAACCCTCAGAACTCGAGCAGGGGGGGGGGGGGGGGGGGGCAGCTTTTACTTTTGCCCACGACTGTCCTATCGGGGAGAATAATGTGACCCCATCGCCTCCAAGTTTCGAAACGCCTCAAATGCATCGTTAGGTGGCGCCCGCGTGCAGAGCAGCGGCACGGTTCGGAACTTGGAGGGGGGGGTGAGTTACTCCTTTCCCCGATAGTACCTGCGTCTGTACGTAGTGTCGGCAGGAGAAGTAAATGGACCAGGAAAATTATATTCAGGTTTTATTGCAGAGCAGCTTAGCAATGCAGCCAGAAAACTGACGAGTGCGACAAGCATCTACCGATACAGCAAAGCGCTACTGCTGCGCTAAGTTTCGAAAACTCAAATTTCAATACCCCTTCCTTGGTCCATTTACTATTGCTGCCAACGCTACTACATTTTTCTGCGGCAACTGTCATGTTCGTGCATGCACGTGACGTGTTCCCTCCGTGGCGGTCAGTCGTGAGAAAAGCAATAACCAGGGCTACAGCTATGCTCTAAGGATTGCACAAAGTCTGAAGTCCCACGCAGTTCACTAGACGGGGTCGATAATAAGTGAGAAAAATAAAAAGAAAAAGAAAATAAGCGAGGGAAAAAAATACGGCACTCCAGTGATTTCGATCCACTGCCCTGCAAGGGAGGTTGGCGGTTGACCTGCATTCACAGATACAACGCATAAATAAATAGAGGCTCTATGCAAAAACCTTTCAGGATTTAAAAAAAATTGGCGCTAGGTCCGAGTCTATTGGCCGGGCTACCCCGTGCCACCCATTCACAGGTGCTATCCCACTACTGCAGAGCGCGGGAGCTTTTGCCTGCTGCGTTTCCGCCCTGGGCCGGTCCACTCCTCCTTAGGCGACCTGGCCACTACCGGGTTCCCCCGGGGTCACCATGTCGACGCCCAGCTTAGCGCGGACACCCGATCAACATGGGTCAACACGGGGCAGAGCTCCCGACCTCAACCCGTCCTCTAGCGCCTGCCTCCAAGTAGCTGGATTACAGAGGCACGCCACCGCCCCCGGCGAAAGCTGCTTTCAAACTGCGGGGTTTTATTTCTACCAGAAGCAATGCTATGTTATCACCTTTTTTTTTTACTCCGCGAAAATTTGACTGATCTCAGCATTAAAAGTAGCTTCAGTACGCCGAAAGTGTGATCACGATTTCGGGCATATGACAACACGTGTGGTATGCAAATTCCGTGCAATTTAGTAGTTGATGCGCGCTCCCTCTGGGGAAAATTAACACAAGATCTTGGAACCTTAATGTATGGACTCCGAGATATGCCCCTTGCGGATACACGTCTTGGAGGCCATGGTTAGAGAGATCAGCTGCGCCGATACTGTTTCCGATTGCCATGTCCGATTGATGTTTCCGATTGCGCAGTCCGTCGGCGCGCCGAAAGGAAATACAGAAGAACCAAATCCACGTATGACCTTGCCCTTTGTCGCCGAGCTCAACGACAAATAAAGCGCCACCTAGCGAGACTAGGGAGACAACGTTGGAGGCAGTTCTGTTCATCGCTGGACCCTCGCAAACCACTGTCGCGTATTTGGCATGTAGCCAGGAGCTTGCGTTCACCCCCGCAGGAACGCTATCCTTTCCATGCCCTGTCTATTTACCAACGCCGTAATAATGTAGAGGTAGCAGAAGAATTCTGCAAAATGGTTGTGGGCACAACTATGGTGCCATCAACCAGTTTGGAGGCTTTTGTACCACCTTCACCAGATGACCACTACGACATCCTATTCACGATGCCTGAACTAGAAGCTGCTCTTTCCTCGTGTAGGCGTCCATCTGCACCCGGTCCTGACGGGATTTCGTACGCGTCCCTCTCTCACCTCGGCATGGAAGGCCGAACTGTGCTGCTCAGTCACTACAATGATACATGGGCTTCCGGAATCGTTCCAGAACACTGGAAGATCAGCCGTCTGGTTGCACTTTTGAAGCCTGGCAAACCTCCTTATGAGCTTACCTCATACCGGCCAGTTGCACTAGCAAGCTGCGTCGGCAAAGTTATGGAGCGAATGGTGCTGGCGCGGCTCGAATGGCTTTTAGAGCAGAATGCTCTCTATCCGGATATGATGACCGGGTTCCGGAGGGGACGTTCTTCGATTGACAGCGTAATCGACCTCATATCGACAGTGGAACATGAAAAACGTAGTCGCCGACTCGTCGCTGCTGTCTTCTTGGACATCAAGGGGGCCTACGATAATGTACTTCATGACGCCATCCTTGATGCTCTTGACGACATTGGCGTTGGCAGCCGGATGTATTCGTGGATTGGGAGCTACCTCAACGGCCGGTCTGTTTACATGTCTACGCCTGATGGGGAGACTACCCGTCATCAGGTTTGCCGTGGAGTTCCTCAGGGAGGAGTTCTTAGCCCAACCCTATTTAACGTGGCATTGATTGGACTGGTGAATGAACTTCCCACTAACATTCACATCAGTGCCAATGCTGACGATATCTGCATCTGGGCGTCGGGTTCGACACGTCCGCAAATGCGTGCGAGATTACAACGTGCCGTGTCATCTACTTCAAGGTACCTACGGCGTCAGGGTTTGCACTTGGCAGCTGAAAAATGTGCTGTGGTCGCATTCACGCGCAAGTCTGTCTGCCACTACCCGGTAACTCTTCAAGGGGTTGCAATACCATACGTCTCCCACCACAGATTTTTGGGCATTATCATTGACCGCGATCTGTCATGGTCGAGGCATATTAACATGCTAAAGAAAAGACTCACTCTTTTATGCCATGTGCTTCGCTTTGTGGCAGGCATTAAATGGGGCCCAACGGAGCGCTCCTTGCTTCGACTATACTATACCCTCTTTATTGGCTACATTTGTTACAGCCTTCCTGTACTCTCTAACATGAGTATTTCCTGCTTGCGGACATTAGAGAATGTCCAAGCACAGGCGCTCAAGATATGCCTCGGATTACCACGTTGTGCCTCGAACAAAGGCACGATTGAGGAATCTCGTGCGTGCCCAATATCGGTCTACCTGTCACACGAACCACTTCGTGTATATTTAGCTGCGCTTACACGGCACCGCTGTCACCCGCTGACGAAGATTTTTGATGAGCGACCGGACAGCAGTTTTGCACGCGCACTGCACTTCCATCGCTCCGAATTGCCATCAGACTATGCCCTGCCGCATCATTCCTTGCAGCCCCCATGGGTAATGGCTCAGCCTTCAGTCTGCCTGCATGTCCCTGGCATAATCAAGAAGTCTGCGATGCCGGTTAGCGGACTGAAGCAACTCGCACTTGCCTACATCTGGTCAGAATACCACAAATGTGTGCAAGTCTACACGGATGGATCTGCGTCTCCAAATGCATCAACAGCAGCTTTCGCAATCCCTGCACAACAGACGACCCGCAGATTTATTTTGGGACACAAGTCTACTTCAACCGCTGCAGAGCTTGTGGGCCTTCGGGAATCGATTCGCCACATCTGCGGAGAACCGCCTCAGGAGTGGTGCACTTTCACCGACTGTAAACCTGCGCTACACATTTTAGGATGCTTCCTACGCCACACAGCCTACCAAGCTCTGGCTCTTGATATCATTAGTCTCGTATCATTTGCTCAGGGAAACAACCACCGTATAGTGTTTCAGTGGATTCCCGGACACTGCGGACTCGATGGAAATGAGACCGCCGACGCTGAAGCAAGGAGCGCCTTCAACAGTGGCCTGCGTACAGCTGTACCGTTCTCTATAGTGGGCACAACTTGTCTCCTTTCGGAATTGATGAGGATGGTGACGGCTAGGTACTGGGCCCTGCCAGACACCCGCCACATCCGCCTTAAACGGCTAGATCCGACGATGACCTTTTCAGTTCCTCGCGTAATACCTCGCCCTATTTCATGCGTTATCCGTAGACTACGTTTAAACGTGGCATTCAGGCGCAAATACTTGCACTTAATAGGACAAGCGGACTCCCCGGAATGTACCACATGTGGCGTGCTAGAGACTATAGAACATGATTTAGTGGCGTGTCCAGCGTAAGCACGTGAAAGACTCATACTTGCATCTGCTCTGAAGCCTATGGACACATCGCTCCTCTCTGAGGATTTGATCCTCGGCGCTCGGCCAGATAGTTTTAGAACAGTAAAGGCAACGCGAGCGCTCTCACGCTTTTTGAGCGACACGGACTTTGTCTCGCGTTTGTGATGTCAGAAAGTGTGCCTTGTTTTTTTTTAAGCGGTTTTTCATCTGCCTCCTCCCATCATCATCGTCCCCCATCGTGACCTTCTTTTATCTCCTCTTCCCGTCCCCCAGAGCAGAGTAGCAGGCCAGATATTTTTTTTTCAGGCCAACCTCTCTGCCTTTCCTGTCAATAAACCCTCTCTCTCTCTCCGATTGCCATGGTCGCTTATGTAATGCTTGTGGCCTGTTCCGCAGAGTGTTATTTGGGATAGGTGGCTCATTATGACGTGAAATTAAAAATTAGAGCGGACACTTAAGCTCCGCCTTCAAGGTATGACGCGATAGTGTAGTGGGTTAGGCTTTCCATTCTGAGCAGTTTGACACCTTTGAACGCATTTTTTTCAATTGTTTCAATTAATGAATTGATCAGTTACACACTTTAAATTTTCTTAATTGGCATCATAAAGCATTCGATTTTCACTCTCAGCATTCTGAAAGCTTTGACTCCCGTATTTCCTATTTTTTTCATTTCTTTAATTGACAAATTAATCAATTACTATGATTTCATTAACTCGTCACCGCCTATCACACCGCATTAACACCTCTTTTTGGGCAAGTTGATGCATACTTGAACTAGAGAAAACCTAACGCCAAAACCATGCAAACCACAAGGACGAACGACGACGAGATACAAGCGTTCGTCCTTGTGGTTTGCATGGTTTTGGCGCTAGGTTTTCTCTAATTCGCCTATCACACACCAATCAATAATCAATCACTAGAACCACAAATTATCATGATACGATATTTTTTACGCAGCCCCCGATTATTTTGCGAAACGCGGTGCCGACTATTGCTACACCGACGGCTTTTCCACCGAACGAGATGTATAAGGTGTCGCGTAATATTTGTGGAAGTAACCAGGACCCAAGGAAGATGAGAGAAGCAAGTGCCGCGTTCCGCACTTTCTTGTGCACCGTTTTTACTTGTGTTATCATTTTGCGTCATAATTAGGGCTCTGACTCTAATAATAATAATAAGCATTGGTTTTTGGGGAAAGGAAATGGCTCAGTATCCGTCTCATGTATCGTTGGACACCTGAACCGCGCCGTAAGGGAAGGGATAAAGGATGGAGTGAAAGAAGAAAGGAAGAAAGAGGTGCCGTAGTGGAGGGCTCCGGAATAATTTCGACCACCTGGCGATCTTTAACGTGCACTGACATCGCACAGCACACGGGCGCCTTAGCGTTTTGCCTCCATAAAAACGCAGCCGCCGCGGTCGGGTTCGAACCCGGGAACTCCGGATCAGTAGCCGGAGTTCCGGGCTCGGACTCTACGGTTTTTATATTTCGTCAGGTTGAAATGCATATGAAGTTGAGGTACACCTCGTCACGTCCAAACCTCGTCATGTCGCACACCTGTGGTCGTCAGCATTTGAAACACGATACTGCGACCGCGTGGCCATCACGAAAAGCAGCACTGTGGCAACGCTCCCAGACTTCGGGAGTCTCTCAAAATCCCTAGATGAGTTCCAGCTTTGTCACCACTTCTATCTGAAATGATACTTTGTTCAACTGCCCCGCCATCGGGCATTGCAGAACATCGAAATAAAAGCAGGGTGAACAATATGAGTGCCGTTTCATTTGTCGACTCGTTTACGGGCTCAGCTACCTATTCAGGCTGCTCGACGCGCTCTTCACGAAGCACTTTTGGAGTCTATTGGCTTCAATGTGATATCGAGCCCAATTCGACTTGCAGCGTGTCGGTAGTGAACCTGCTCAGGATTCCGCTCTATAGTAAAATAATGCGCCCTTATACAGAGCACCCAAGTTGCATTAACATTGATTGCACATTGCTCTTTGTATCAACGGGTAAGTGCACGAATTCCCAGCAGAGCTTGGATGGCAATGCTTCAATAATTGACCACAGGCCGCAGCTCCTGCGTTGTACACAGCGTCCTTTTCCTTCCAAAGCGCCACAGACGCGTTGGTTCGAGTAGTTCTCGTTTGAAGGGTTTCAGCCCCGAAATAAAAAAAGAAATTGGCGGTGGTTTAGCTCTGGTTAAACCTGGAGTGACGCGATAGCTGCAGCTGGCCGATTGGAACTTGTTCAGTTTAATTGCAAAGTCTGTCTTTCGCTGTTGTTGTTGTTGTTGTTGTTGTTGTTGTTGTTGTTGTTGTTGTTGTTGTTGTTGTTGTTGTTGTTGTTGTTGTTGTTGTTGTTGTTGTTGTTGTTGTTGTTGTTGTTGTTGTTGTTGTTGTTGTTGTTGTTGTGTTGTTGTTGTTGCTCAAATGCGATGGCACATACGCACGGTGGGGGATTGGCCAGGGTTTAGTGCTCCGTTTCGCTGGGCGTTCCTTCTTCATCTTCGTAACACTTGACACGGCGCATGCGCACAGCTGTGGCAGCTCGGTTTTACCGGCGCGCCGCGCCGCCGGCAGCAGCAGCAGCTCCGCACCACGTGACCGTGAGGTGCACAAAAGATCCTCGGAGGATTTGTGAACGCAGTGCGTCGACAGTGGTGCGTCGGACAGCGGAGCGCTGCGCGTGGCGACAAAGAGCGTGGCGAGCACGAGGAACGGAGAGCTGACGTGTCAGAAAACCTAGGTGTTAAGGAAGACAGCGCAGCGGAGATTGGGTCACTCAAGCGTGGAGGTGGCAGCCGTCGGACGTTGGGTCCGTGCTGCCGTGACCTCCCTTGGATCACTGACGTAAGCCTCCTGCGTTCTTCGCAAGTGTGGAGGTGGCAGCCGATGGACTGAGGGTCCGTCCTGCCTAAAGGCACCCTTGGATAGCCTGCTTTAAGCCTCTGGCGTTTCGTGACGCCGTCGACGGGACCTGGCTACGTTTTTCCTGCTGCTGCCAAGTGCTTCGGGCTCTTTACTGGAGACCACCGGCGTCTCCCTGTGTTCCTCTCCGCTCCTAGTACCACCTGGCTCCCTTCCGTCGTCGCTTCCTTCAACGCATCGCCAGCGACGCGTCGCACTACATCGGCCCGCGTTCGCCCTGTCTCCAAGGCATCCCCGCTCCACCTGGGACGCTCAGTACCTGGTGAACTCTTTCCTTTTATTCTGTAGTGTTGTACGCGTGTTGAGTGTGTGTTTTCTTGTTTTCGTTTCGTATCGGCTCTTTTCCTTTAAATAATAAAAACGGCTTCGTTTCGTTTTGTTTGATCTCTTTGTTCTCTTGTCTTGTTCGAACCTGCACGCGATAGCGTTCCCCTTCGGAAAGTCGGGGACGCGCTACCGATTCGCGACAGTGACCAGCCACGTAGCTGGTCACGTGACAAGCCACGGCGCCGCTCCCCCGGCAGCTGCTCCGCACCACGTGACCAACCACGTGACAGCGTGGCGGCGCCGCCACGCTGAAGGCTCGAAATGCTACCGTAATGTAGCTATCGCTACAAAAATTGGCAGTGGCTTAACTTGGCTAACCCTGGAATTCAGCGAAAAGCAAGCACGCTTGCTGAGCCTCTGAGGCTCGTCCATGGCAGCTCCGCTACACGCTCGCGACAGTCGTTCTATATATACGCACACGACCACGTGGCTATGACGTGTTTCACATGGTCTTACGACACCCCAATCGGATGTCATAACGTGGCTTCACATCACCCCATCGGATGTTC
>JARKHS020000752.1:0-52500 GCA_030143305.2 Amblyomma americanum | reverse complement strand
TGGTTTCCGATGTAGCGCTGCTGTTTTCCTCTCTCTACAGGACACAGCCACCACTATATATTGGAGAGATCTGCTACCTGACATCTAAAACTGCTGCAAGCCGAAGTGCTGACACTACCTCAGCTGCCGTTGAACCATTCTCGCCTGTTGCTTGAGCCGTCAGATGAGGCGCCGAACAGATGAAGCTCTTGCGCGTTCGAACGATTCGCCGTTATTTGGCATCTGGGTTGTGCTAGGCACCTTTCCAATAAGGGCTGCCTGGGCGTCGCCATATTGTTCGCTGGACTGTTGAGCGCACATGACGTAAGCACAGTGGAAGCGGAACGGGTTTGCAACAGCCCAGAGAGGAGGCGTTTCGGCATCCTCCTCGCTCAATGGAAAGGTCTATGGAGGGCTATATTGACAGCGGAATGGCGGCCCAAGGAAAGATACCGGTAGCAGCGCTTCTGCGATCTCGTCACTTCATCTGTCCACTGAGATGTTCGTGTACGATGGAGCGGCACCTTTTCTGGCTGTGCGGCGACGGTGAACCCGCAGCGAGTCGAAGACGGAAGCGATACTTGGCGTGAGTGTTTTAGTCTACAGCCCCATAACGTGCATGAAGTTTGAAGTTTATTGTAAAAAAAACGCAGATAAATATAAAAAATTGGAGAGGACACTTAAGCGGCGCCTTAATGGTATGACGCAATAGCATAGTAGGTTACGCTTTCCATTCTGAGCAGTTAGACACCTTTGAACGCATTAATCTTTTTCTTTTCAATTGTTTCATTTAATTAATTGATTCATTACACACTCTACATTTTCTTAATTCGCATCATCAAGCATTGACTTCTCATTATGAGCATTTTGACACCTTTGAACCACCCTTATTTTATTTTTTCAATTCTTTATTAATCAATTCAAGTGATTTCATTACCTCATCATCGCCTATCACACACCAATCAATTGTCAATCACTAGAACCAGAAATTACCATGGTACGTTTTTTTTTTTTACGCAGCCCCCATTATTTCCGACACGCGGAGCCGACTACGCCGACGGCTTTTCGGCCGAACGAGCTGTATACGCTATCGCGCAATACATATTAACGCGACAACGTTAAGGCTCCCATTCCGCAGAAAATCCCGCGGCGTCGTCGTCAGAGTTGTGTGCGAAAAATCCCCGAAGAAGCAACCTAAATAAATGGGCCACCTTGGTCACGTGACCCTGTGGCGCCATCACAACCTGCCCACCGGAATGTGAGCAAACTGACCACCGTGGCAGGCGGCAGCTAAATTACTGATTGGTCGCGAGACGTTACTCTGGGACGAGCAACCTAATTTGCAAAAGCCCCACCAGTGGCAGCACCTGACATCGCAGGGCAATGCCGCATCGCTTATCCGCTGCACCACTGCGCCAGGAGTGGTATGAAGGACTCCCAGGTATCTACGAATGTGAAGTCGAGAATGACCAAATCCGCATATATGGGCATTATTAACCCATCAGGCCGCCTCGGTGGCTCAGTGGTTGTGGCGCTCGGCTGCTGACCCGAAAGACGCGGGGTCGATTCCGGCCGCAGCAGTCGCATTCCGGTGGAGGTGAAATGCTAGAGGCCCGTGTGCTGTGCGATGTCAGTGCACGTTGAAGAACCCCAGGCATGGTAAAAAGCCCTATGCACGGTTGTGCGTAGCAGCGAACCGCTGCGCATGTTCGCTGCTGGTAGACTAGTTTTTGTTATTTCTTACGAAATTTCATTTTTGTATTTTTATCCTGCTTGTCACTATCCACTGTACTCCACTGCGCACACTCATTTTTTGTCTGTTGTACCGACTGTATTATTATTTGTGTTACTGCAAAATCACTGTTCCGATGGGTAAACCCCGAGCAAGATCTTGCGATGTTTGTGGGCTTGTACCAAGTGAAATAAAAAATACATCAAATAATTATTGTTGGGTGGGATTCGAACCCGCGGCGGCGCAAACAGTTAAGCTTCGCTGGTCACTGCGCGAGAGCAATTTTCGATCACCGCAGCCGATCAGTATACGCCTCATGTTAAAATGCAACACACTTTACACGCTGCGAATTGCACATTGTCTCCTTCATAAACTAATGCTACTATCGAACTAATGTCGTCGCCAGGCGCGCCGACGACCCAGCAAACCAAACACATGAGCCTATTAGGCTAAACACGTGCTTTCGCACGTCTATTCGGTTTAACTACCTTAAAAACCCTACCACTTTTTTGTCAGGCGGTTGGCCTCTAGCCTTAAACAAAGGATTTCTCAAGGGTCACCGGCTTGGTACCTTAAACCTCTTCATTTGTAGACGCAGAAGCAAATCGTTAAAAAAGAAAAAAGAAAGAAATGGCGGCAGGATTTGTCGCATTGAAAGGTGAAGAAAAAACGCTATACAGTGTCCCAGACGTCAGCGGGTGACATTATCCGTCAACCCGACTCTGTTCCCAAGGCGTCCAAGCGAGCCAGTGCAATTAACCTTTTGTCGGCTTGTCCTCCTAGTTTGATTAAGCAATATAGGCTTGTTTTCACTTTCACCAGGACGCGCGCATGTGATGTGTCCTCTCAGCAGTCCCTTAATGACTAGATGGGAATTTGTGATATCGACTCAAACACATCGTTGAAGAACTAGATAGAACAGCGCTACGAAAGACGAGACAAGAGCAGGACAAACACCAGCGCTGACTAACAACCAAATGGTTTATCGCTACAGGTGAGGTAGCATATAAATGAAATGGCATGAGTAAAAGCGCAAGAAAAAGCACGAGAAAAAGATACCGCACAACCACACAACTCGATTGAAAACAAGCCGTGTGACTGATTAAGGTACGCGTGTTCCTTAGGTAATAGATTTATCGACGGGCTGCTGATACAGGTGTCACCTATAGGTTTTGTATATGGCAGGCCTCCGAAATGAGCCTCGAGGTCTCATCTTTATATGGGGCGATGATAGTGGTCCGATTGAGATGCGCTTCGCAATCTTGACACTCTGCGCAATGCAATGCAAGATGGTTTCTGCGTGACCTGTTCTCTATATCGTTTGCGTGTTCACGTAGTCGACCTTTTATGCAGCGTCCCGACTCACCGATGTAGAAATCGCCACATGAGGTCGGTATCTTGTAAATAACACCAACACGGCAGTTGACAACTTCCGCTTATGCTTCTTCTGGCAGCGTTTTTTTTTTCTGCTTCCATCCTTGTTTACACGTTTGCACAATCCGCTAAGTTTATTGCTGGCTGAAAAAAAAAAGACAGCCTAATGCCTCCTTCGCTCACTATATTCTTTAGATGGTGTGAAACTTTGTGCACATACGGGATGCACGATGTTTTCTTTTTCTCTGCCTGACCCGCATCGGTGGCTTGTTCTTCCGCAGACAGCATTCAGCAAGCAAGGACTCAGCAACACTTGACACAATCTTCTTATGGTATCTCCGCTGCAGATAGCCTTTTCACCTGTGCGTAGCAGCTGCCTTTTGTTTGATGCACACATGATCTTTGCCGTGCGGCTCTTAGGCATGCCTTGGCGATACTGCGCTTAACAATCTTGGAGTGAGCCGACCGTAAAGGGAGAAGGTTCTTCCTAGACCGCGGCGAATATGCCCAACACACATGGTTGTTAGAAATTGTCAGTTCCATGTCTAAAAATTTGCGCCTATTATTAGTGGGAAGCTCGGAAGTCAATTGGAGATCATTAAGTTAATAACGGAACACGTCGAAAATCTCTGCAGCTGCTTTCTGTGCGTCATCAGTTCGATATAATATTAAAAAGTCATCAACATATCGCATTATCTTAACAACGGTCGCGTCATCGAGTTTGGTTCGAAGACGCGGTATCGCCAAGGCATGCCTAAGAGCCGCACTGCAAAGATCGTGTGTGCATCAAACAAAAGGCAGCTTCTACGCACCGGTGAAAAGGCTATCTGCAGCGGGGATACCCCAAGAAGATTGTGTCAAGTGTTGCCGAGTCCTTGCTTGCTGAATGTAGTCTGCGAAAAAGCAAGCGCACCGATGCGGGTCAGGCAGAGAAAAAGAAAACAGTGGGCGTCCGTATGTGCACAAAGTTTCGCGCAATCTAAAGAAAATAGTGAGCAAAGGAGGCATTAGGCTGCTTTTTTTTCAGCAGGGATTAAACTTAGCGGATTGTGCAAACGTGTAAACAAGGATGGAAGCAGAAAAAAAAAGGCTGCCAGAAGAAGCATAAGCGGAAGTTTGTCAACTGTCGTGTTGGTGTTGTTTACAAGATTCCGACCTCATGTGGCAATTTCTGCATCGGTGAGACGGGACGCCGCATAAACGATCGACTACGTGAACACGCAAACGATATAGAAGAACAGGTCACGCAGAAACCATCTTGCATTGCATTGCGCGGTGTCAAGATTGCGAAGCGCATCTCAATCGGACCACTATCATCGCCCGATATAAAGATGAGACCTCGAGGCTCATTTCGGAGGCCTGCCATATACAAAAGCTAAGGTGACACCTGTATCAGCAGCCCGTCGATAAGTCTGTTACCGAAGGAACAGTTCGTATCAGTGACGCGGCTTGTTTTCAATCGGGTTGTGTGGTTGTGCGGTATCTTTTTCTCATGTTTTTTCTTGTGTTCCTACTCATGCCATTTTCCTTTATATGCTGCCTCACCTGTAGCAATATACTATTTGGTTGTTAGTCAGCGCTGGTGTTTTTCGTTCTCTTGTCTCGTCTTCCGTAGCGCTGCTTTATCCAGTTCTTCAAAAACGTACCAACCAGCCCGTATTTGCCCTCTTCTGAAACACATCTTCTTGCATCTTTCTGCCCTATTCGTGGTCCTGTGCTTCTTCTTAGCCTTCCTTCTTCATCTCAGGTTCCTTAGATGTACCTGAAAGTCACAGTCTCTAAGGTACTCTCTCCGTGATGAGTCTCGACACGATGTTTTGAACAAATGAAAATTAGCCAATGCACACGTGGAAGGATGGGTGCAACTGTTGTATGAATGCATTCCCGCCGATTGCCCCTAACGGCTTGCAATGCTCTATCGAGGCTATCTTTTTAATAGTCTATTACTCCTGGCTCTTCTTTATATACTGAAAGTACTAAAATGGCTTGCATAACGTGAATAACTCGTCCTGCCACCACAGCGGCACTGTGCACGAAGTGAAGCGGGGTGGGCGGTACGTTATGATGTAATGGTGGCAGTTACTGTAAATGAGTGAAACAGACTGATCAGCCTACCCGCACTGCGCGTTAAAAGGGCTCAGCACACAAAGACACAAGGTGTATCAAAATCTTGGTGTGGGCTAGTCGGTGGTTATCTTAAGTAAGAGTAGTGCAGAGCAAAAAACAGGGACAGAAGGAGAATACACAAACAACAGGACAGGCGCCAGTCCTGTTGTTTGTGTCTTCTCCTTCTGTCCCTGTTTTTTGCGCTGCACTACTCTTACTTAAGATGACACCAAGTGGTTCGAAATGTGCAGTTGTAAAATGAAGTTACCGAAGAGCACGGTTCATCTGTAGTCGGGAAATTCTAAGGAAGCGACTAAATATATCTGTGAGAATGCCAGACCATCTCTTCTAATAATGTGATCGTTACCAGCCTTCCTTAGGCACTAGGTCTCTTCTGGTTTCACAGGGCTTACAGCTGTAACATGATCCTATCTGCGACAGAGGTCAGTAAAAACGGATATGGGACTACTCCCGCAAAGGCGGAAAATCAGCGTAGAATCAAGTCTTCTACGTTCGAATTCGCTGAATCCTTGAGGTTTACACGCTTCTGCTTAGAGTATGCAGCATGTAATTATATTAGGTTTTTTATGAGTTGTTTATGAGTTGAGCTGACCCTATAGAGAATTCTCTACCATTTGCTCCAAGAACATCGAGAGAAAAAATCAATAGCCGCTACAGGACAAAAATATCAAAACAAAACTCCAACTGCTGGTTTTGCAACATTTATTTCCCATTCTTTTACCTAAAAGGCCATTAAAATTCTCTACCTTCAAGCAGTCCCTTTGGCCGCCAACACCAGTGAAGACCGTGCTCATGAAAGGAGTCCGACGGAATCCGAGAGCAAACACGCTAGGCCCACTTGCACGAAGTCAATAAGACTGTCTAGTTCTCAGTCAAATCTTATTCGCAGTCTAAACCCTTTCTTTGTGCACTGTCATAACGACATGGTCGTTAATAAAAGTTCGTCAGTCGAGTCCAGGGCTGACAGTTCGAACCGATCATCGGTCAATGAAAGGCAGTTTGGACTTTGGCTAGTTGGTGCTAGATCATGTTGAGAAGTATGCATGGAGATGACGTAAGATTCTAACGTTTTGTTTCACATTCTTCTTGTGTCGTGTTTCCACGCTGTCATCTCAACAAGTTACTCTTGGTGGTCTATACAGGCGAAAACTCATCTTTGTTAGGACTAGCACTGTGAACAGTGACTGCAAATATCCTGTAGTGAATACGGCGGTCGTCAGCAAAAAAAAAAAGACCTTCAATGGTATGGAAAGAGTGAGACCGACCTTTGCGCAGTGTAATTTTAAAAGGACAAGGCGCAGAGAGCGATGTGCGTACAAGAACATGACATATAGTGACACAGCACCGTCCTCTAAACCCGAGCGTCTGCAAGATCTAGCGAGAATATAAACGAGTTCTTCCTGATACTGTGACGGCAGTCCAGCAGTAAGAAGACAGCGAAAAGGACTTAAAAATAAAAAACTTTACGGTGCTGACTCTTGCTCACGAAAAAAACTTAGTGATCACAGCAGAGACTGCATTGGAGAAATGCGAAATCATTAGCATTTGCCGAGACGTTGGTGGCTCCCAGTCGACGCCTTTCAACACCTACGTACCCACTCCGTTAAGATCCGGCCGCCACTCTTCGATCCACGATGCTACCACTCGACGATGTGTACTTTTGTGTTGCTGTTCTCTGATTGGTTGTAGGCGTGACGTCATCAGACATATGGAAGACGTCACACCCTTATGACGTCAAATTATCTCCCCAACCAAACCAATTAATTAAATTAATTACCCAATAGCATTATCATGGATAATTATGATTGTTAATTAGCTTCTTTAGATATGGTCATTCACTAGGGTCATTAATTAAAGCCTAACGTTAATGACCAATGACTAATGACTGACTCGATATTGTTTAATCATTGACTTTTAATGATTTCGCCACAATTAATTTAATGAAATAACGCAAAACAAATGTAATAGTAGTAATTTCTCCTCAATCTGCGTGTTTTAAACCCAGCTGTACCCTTTTCAGGGAAACAGAAATTATATGAGGAAAGGGCTCTGTTTCTGTCACGTAAAGAAGATGACGGCTCATTTTGAAAAAAAAAATATATCAATAATTTACTTCTTTGCCTCCAAGCTACAGCCCACACATTTATTTTTTTTTTTTTGCTACCAACGAACTGTCAAAACTTAACAAGTCACAACATGCGACATTTTCCCCGACACCGATTCATCCATTAGAAAAACTGCCAAGCACGAAATGTCAAGTACACAGTGCTTCGTGGGGATACTTCTACTTTCCGTGTTTTTCGGCATCCAGCGTTTATCAAGAAATCAATACAAGAAATAGAGTGAAATAGTTAAAGTAAAGGTTTGCCGGTGGTGTTGGTCCGGTGATTTCCAGAAACTGGATGCACTGCTTGAAGGCTTCTCGATGATATGACTTGCAGGCGAAGCGATTTAGTGAGAAACGAACTTTTATACAGGCTATTTACAGATGGGTACAAACAAAAGTCAGAATACGGCCACAACTATCCGCGGCCGGCCTAGCCGACCGCCTGCACAGAGGCGAGGGACACCGCGTCCCAACAGTCAAACTGGCGCGCCTCGCACCAGCTCTCAACGGTCACTCCCTCCGCACTCGGCCAGACCGAGCGCCAGCTAGCGACAAAAGCACACGGGCGCGGCTCCCTTCGCGGGTACACCCCGAAGATGCCCGCCCCCTTTCCACACGTAAACATAAACTGCTAACTGCGGCTCATCAGTTTTGACGAATAGGAAATCTCAGAACTGATGTCAGCGTTTTCCCTTACCCCCGAGTTCCTCCCTAGGTGGTCTCGCAATCCTTCGCCAAGGGGACAGGGGTCCAAGGTCGAGGCCGGCAGATAGCCCCGCCGTCCGGAGCGGCGAAGGAAACCGCAAGGACGAATGGGGAGACTAACCAAAAAGGCATGAGTCCCCTTCTAACGGCGTGCACCAAAGCAAAACAAAATAAAACAAAACCGGACGCGCAGCCTAGGTCACTGCCCTCTCGCGGAATATTCGCAACACATGTACAAAAAGATGCGACAGCGCGCCGAACCCTACAGTTAACTTCGGTTGAAAGACAAGCGCCACTTACATACTCAAAACTCTCTCCTTCCAAACAAAAAAGATTTGTTATCCATCCTTTACGCCTCCAGCAGCGATGCAGGGCATTCTATAACCGCTGCTGATTGGAAATTTTGTCTTAGTGCAATGTCGGCAGAGAAAATAGTGGGATGCACAATTTTCCGATAAGCTCCGATAAATATATTTATCAGGGTATTTCACGTTCGCCCTAAGATAGGCAATGCCAGCTAACAGTTCACACTCATTTTACCATCATTTCGCGCACACAGACAGGGTTCTTTTTTTTACTTCATTTTCAATGGATGTACGTTCTCGCTCAAAATGATCAGTTATCTGAAAGTGAAATGCGCGGTAACTGTCTCACTTGTCGGTGGACACCTCAACCGCGCCGTGAGGGAATGGAGGAAGCTGGGAATGAAACAGGAAAGAAATCCAAAAAGTTGATAGTGAAATGCGCGGTAACTGTCTCACTTCTCGGTGGACACCTCAACCGCGCCGTGAGGGAATGGAGGAAGCTGGGAATGAAACAGGAAAGAAATCCAAAAAGTTGATTCATTATAAAGAAGTGCGAAAAGAACGTTGAAAAATGCGCGGTAACTGTATCACTTCTCGGTGGACACCTCAACCGCGCCGTGAGGGAATGGAGGAAGCTGGGAATGAAGCAGGAAAGAAATCCAAAAAATTGATCTATTATGAAGAAGTGCGAAAAGAACGTTGAAATACATGTTTGCTGATGCGGCTTTTCGTTGTCTTACAGTGAGAGAACACGGCGGTAAGAACCAAGCCAGTGCGTGAGATCATTTTGCGCTAAAAGAAACCGAAAGCTGTATGCACACCTTCAACACTGCCTGGTCTAAATGTCGAAGATCGAAGAACTAAGCCTAAGTCACTGCCATGTCAAAAGTGAGGCATCACATATTTTCTCTCTCACTTTGAATTTGCACGCTTAATGCCACCGAAGCCGCTCCTTTCTGGCGATCTCTAAGCTCAATTGAAAAGGGTCGGCCTGTAGCAATTTTCCAGGGAAGACTAACGAGCGACACCGTTCCTTGAACTTTACCTTTATTTGTTAGCATTCACAGCTTCGCTAACGCTGTTTTCGCAAAGCTGTCAATCATGAGCTGTCAGTCATGAGCAAGCCTCATGTGCGTGAGAGAATATAAGCGTGACCGATGCTCGGCAAGCTCGCTGGACACAATTAGTGATCTCGCGCCAAGAAACCAAGATGCGTCTCCAAACTTCCATCCTCACCGTATGCGCTCTCGTGGCTTCGGTTCTCTCCGGTAAGTCAGTTCACGTTTAGAGGTTCGCACTCGAAAAGTTTTCGCTTTAAATCAAAATATTCAGAAACTCTAGCAAACTATTAAATAATGAGTATTCATTTAGTACGACGCATTATCGCGAGCCCATGCCCAATAGACAAAACTGCCACAACCACATTGCAGTAAAGAATAGCCGAGCAACGATGAACAATTACTGATGCACTTGCACGGCGAATGTTTGTTCTGTTGGTGGGTTGAGAAAATATCCTTAACTAATGCTTTATCGACGAAAATCCATGCATAAAAACAAGAAAGTATAAGCATAAGCATAGAAGAGCTACTATTACCTTCTATTAGCAAATCTGAAATCGTTAAAATCGCACCGGTGTTTGTTTTTTTTTTTTGCTCTATGTTTGCCAACTAAAGAATGTAATTTGCATGGCATGTCGAAAGCAAGCTTCGCCTCCACAGGACCACAGTAGTCATAGAGCTGATTTTCATATTGTGTGTTCAAAGCATCGATTGCAGAGCAAAACAAAACAGAATGCGTGATGCCAAATATTGTAAGCGGGCCAAGCTGTCGCCAGATCACCTTGAAGTACTTTTACAATACAACGTCCGAAATGTGCGAACACTTCCGGTGGAATGGCTGTGGCACAAAAGGCTTGTTTGGATCTCGCTACGAATGTGTCTCCACATGCAATGAGAGTAAGTCCCCTCCAATATTTTCATTTCATTGAGAAAGGCGCTGTACATGCCGAGAGCAACTGCACAAGTTGCTAAGCGAACGGGCTCAGTTAAAGCCCAGTATATACACTTTCAGCTTGCGTGTATATTTGCAAAAACTTTCGTCTCTTGCGATCCCGTAGCGAGGCAAAGTCGATACAACGCAATGAGAAAAGAGCGTTTACAGTTACTTCATGAGAAAGCAAAATCGAAGAAAGCTAATTAGTGTATTGTGTGTCTTGCGCGCGCTCTTCCTTTTCTTTTATGGACATCCCGCGCGTTCGACCTGTACATAAGCGAATTCTGTAAATAGAATACTTGTGTATAGTTCCCGCCTCCTCCCCTCCCCCTTCTCTCTTCCTGTCCCCTCACCTCGCACGGGCAGGGACATTATTTTCGTTACTTTATAGTCCCCAATAATTTTTGTCCCCTAACCTCTTCCATTTCATTTCTCCAGTCTGCCTGCTATCCCTTTATTTCCGCTGCCCCAGCTCAGGTGCTTCCTGTAGCGATGCCAGATGATGGGGCTAGCCAAAATATTTTCCTTCCTTTTTAATATTATTTTGAATAAACCACTACTACTACTACGACTATTTAACACGCTTTTAAATGCATTTGAAAATTCTCAGACATATTAAGTTTAAATTACGTGATCATTATACCGAAATGATTTCCAGTCATTATCCGGCAGTTCCAAAACGCACTACGCTCATGTTAATGAAGGAATCCCGCAGTCGCCGAAACCAAGTAGCATAGCAGAATGTTTCTCTTTATTTTTTTAATTTGTGGTGTAATTCTTTTAATAATTTGAGAGAAACATCCCCCTATGCTACTGGTTTCGGTGACTGTTGGCTTCCTTCGATATGTGTGTCATAGCAAGCCCCTCATTTCCCTTTCCTTGTCTGCACCCAAGTTTGCAATCCAAGATATTCTTGAGTTTCGTGCTCAAACGTTGTCCAGTGCGTGATGTCAGTATTTTTTTTCGCCCTTCTTTGGTCTAGAGGTCTGAAAAATTTACACAATTAGTGTTCTTATAAAAATGATTCTCGAAATTCCTGCGGCTCTGTTTTTGCTACGTGTAACACTGTAACGACTTGTCATCTAACCCAGAGCAAGGCGCTCCATTCTGCGCTGATTCTCCACCAAGTCCTTGCGAGGGCGAGAAAGACTAGAAAATGGAGACCAAGGTATTACTACAACATAACGACACAAACCTGCGAGGAGTACAACTTCTGCGGAGGAAGGCAGAACTTGCTGGATAATAATTATTTCATCGCAAGAGGATACTGCGAAAAGCAATGCGGGTGAGTGATCATTCTTGTGAACTTTTAATTCCACAGTTTGAGCGAATATAGTTTTTCTTCGTCCGAGATTACAAAGACTTAAGACAAGAAACATAACTTCCCAAGTCTTCAAACACACCACTTAGCAGATGATAAGCGCTATAAGCACAACAGAAGGTGTGGATTTCCAAATGAAACTGGTCTTAAGCTTGCGACATAGAAGGGAAGTGCAGGGATTAAGTAATGCTTAAAACGGTCAATTATTCCAAGAAAAAAAAAGGTCAAACCGCGCGAAAGAGACCGAGACGCAAGAGCAGATAGAGTGCTCTTGCCTCCGTCTTCTGCTGTTGTGTCTGCTTCTTTTGGCATGTGTGTTTATATTATTATTTGATCGAATAACTTAAATTTTGTTTTTCTGAATCTGCAATCACTTTTGCAGTGGGTTCAACGAAGAAACAGCAAAGGCCAAGGATGAGTCGGTGGTTCTCGAATGACCTGGAGTGGACGTTATCCACTTTTCGCGGCTCGAAGATGAAACCGCATGAAATAAAGAAGCTTTCGTCCGCTTAGCGCACTTGAATTCACTCACTTTACGAGATGCCCACTTGCGAAGCAACTCCACAAAAATTCGCAATTGCTGCGCCAGTGACCTATCTGGCTATACAGGTCCATCCAGTCCATGTTCCAGAACTCCGATATGGATGAACGGAAAACCAAGGACGTGCGCCTTCTAGCGGAAATCGTCTTTTTTTTGTTTTCGACAAAGTACACGTACCATACAAACTACAGGCAATGAGCGCGCGAGCAAATCTGCCTTGTCAGATGCTTAGTCGCTCGTAATATGTCATATTATGGGCATGTTCAGGATGGAACCTTTAAGCTGTTAGCAGTGGCCGGTACTAGATCCTCTTTTCATTAAAGTCTGTTTTGGGCTTTCTAGCCATGAAAAGGCGCACACTGCACTGCCCGACGAGAATTCGGCGATGAAAATCTGGCAGCAGCTGGTCTCTCGCCGAACAATACTTCTTCACGCGGGTTCGATCCCGGCCGTGGTGGTCGAATTTCGGTGGAGGCGAAATTCTAGAGGCCCGTGTACTGTGCGATGTCAGTGCACGTTAAAGAAAACCCATGTGGTCGAGATTTCCGGGGCCCTTCACTACGGCGTCCCTCATAGCCCGAGTCGCTTTGGGACGTTAAACACCATAAACCAAACCATATACCGCTTGGACAAAGGGTCCGCATTATCGCTTGCTCCTCGACTTAATTCGAGCAGCCAATCTGTTTTCATTCATTTAACCATTCTTTTCTTTCATCCACCAATAAATAACAGCCCCTTTATACCTTGAGGCAATAAATGGCAACAAAAAAAACTTACCTGCGCGCGTACCTTGTAGAACGTGACGTCATCAGTAAACAAGAGGCATAAGATAAACATGCCCTCACACGCAATGTTAGTTGGCATGTTGTGCCAATGTGTTAGTGTTTTTGTGCCAGTCAGTGACACTGTGTCCAGGAACTTCCCCTGCTTTCGCACAGCAGGAGAGTTACGTGTTCGAACCGTGTTCAGTTTACTTTTGGTTCCACCTATACACGCGCATATGTATCTTGGTTGTTTGACACATATGGATTACATTTGGTTGGTTTTGGTTTCGTTGGGTTTAACGTCTCAAAGCTACTGAGGCTATGAGGAACGCCGTAGTGGAGGGCTGCGGATAATTTCGACCACCTGGGGATCTTTAACGTGCACTGACATCGCACAGTACACGGTCCTCTAGAATTTTGCCTCTGCATAGAAATGCGACCGCCGCGGCTGGGATCGGACCTCCGTCTTTCGGGTCAGCAGCTGAGCACCACAACCGCTCAGCCACCACGTCGGCTGCACTAGACTTGCAGTGAAAACTCTACATCCCCATTTAAAGAGTGCCCGAAACGTTGATGTTACCAAACTCCTGAATATCTTCAACACCTCGCTACACTCGCTATCTCAAGACTCGAGAGCATGCCTTTCGGCAATTAACGAGAAATCTGTTCAGCACAACCATCCATTGACCCACGGTCACTGCCCCACAGCAACTGCAAGAAAGCCTGCCTTCGACGAGTTGCGAAAATACCCGCACTTATTATTATTATTATTTTGTTTTTAGCAATCTATGGCTGACAGTGGCGTTTCCAGCGACTGTTGTGTTTGACTCGGAGAATACTTTCATTGCTTCGCATAGATTCATCAACATTGCCATCAAGACCATCAGCCTGACTACCGCAACTGAAGGACAAAGGCCTCTCTCACATCCCTCCAATTAACAGTGTCCTGTGCCTGTTGCGGCCACCTTTCCACCCGCGAACTTCCAATCTCATCCACCCAACTGACTTTCTGCCACCCCTTGCTACGCTTGCCACCTCTTGGAATCCAGTCCGTTACCCTTAAAGGCCTTCGGCCGTCTTGCCTTCGCATTACAGGTCCTGCCAACGCATTTCTTCTTTTTACACTTTAGATTAGAGGAATATTTCTCCACTACTGTGAAACGCGATGCACCTCTATTTCAGCTTTAGCGGCATTCAGTTGCTAAGCCTAATAGTTATTTGCATTTTAATACGAACATGTAAAATCTGTGGTTTCTCAGTAGGCACAGGCCACTACCCACCGCGGGTTCGAGCTTCGCGCGAGCCAAGGGCCCCGATCAGCCGTCACCACACGCACCCTGGGGCACCGCTGCGGCGGCGTTCAACCTCTGCAGAGAGGAGAGCGGCTCGCCGCAAGAAACAGACCTCCAAGTTCACAAAGGAGACGTTTATTGACGCCGTCCTCCAGCGGTACATACACACCCTCAACAGTCACCCCGTCCCGGGGCGCGCTTAGAGCAAGGCTCCGGTGCGCGCTCGGGGCAACAAGAGAAATGCGCGCCGCTAGCACGCCGCTGCAGGAGATTGTCCCGCGGCAGTGCTGTGATCTCTCTCGTGTCGGCCGTTGGGCCGTTTGCGAGAGAGAGTGGGCAGTCAACGCAAGGTGCGCCTGTCAGAGGTCGTTGGACCCCTGGACAGGCTCGAGCCGCGGCGGATCAAGGACCCACGCTGGCGAGCTCGAGTATGAACTGGTCCGAACGGCAGAGGCCGGCCCTGACGAACAGTAACAGGACGGTCGCGCGCCGCGCGACCACCCCAAACGGGTCCCGAATTCCCGCCAAAAGTCACCAATGGCAAAGGCCCTTGGGAAGCCGGGGGCGGAGCTGCGGCCGAATGACAGCGATTAGCCACCAGCCGTCTCTCCGCCGCCCGAGGCGGAGAAAGGGAAAGAGAGCGACGCGGGATGCCGCGCAGACGCCACGGCGGGAATCTAGCAGGCTTCCCACAAATCCCACCGTCATATTTCCGAAAATTCATAATATTACAAACCACAGCCGACACTTCAAAGTTAAAAGCGAGCCAGCGAGTTGTTCAGATTTTCTGAACATGTATTGCGTTATGGAAAGGAATCATGGAATGACCAAAGCGCTGGTAATGAGGAGAGCACGTCTGCTATCATACCGTTGGAAAAACAGGAGAGAAAATGTGTATGATTATGAAGCGCTGCACGTGCTCATCTCAGCATGCGTCACGGGCTTCCAGGAAGCTATAGCATAATTGAACAAACAAGGAAAGCCTCGTGAATAGCGATAGTATCGACTCAGCGTGCTTCAAGGACCTTTTGGGCACATGAGGAACACTCGTATATGCGCGGATTCAAAACATATTCGCGGAAATGAAATAATTTTAGCTCATTATCTTTTATTTTCGAAATGCAGGCTACACGCGTGTTTTTAATGCATGAAGCTATTAAATTCTGTGCTGCAACTTCGATCCATTGCTTCATGTCTTTCTTTCTTTTTTTCTTGTGACAATTGCTTTGCCGAAAACTGCGAAAATAATACAGTTCATTTATTCTAGCAATGCAAACAATGTAAGCAATGTAGACATGAACACTGCGATATGGCTTGTTTTTTTTTTTTGCTGACCTAGTCCAAGGCGCTCCGTTCCGCCTGTCTCCCCCAAGTCATTGTGCTCAGACGAAAGCCGGTAGGCAGAGAGTAATACCCCTGTCACACGGGCACTTTCGATCCTCATTGAGCTCGATCTGCATCGAGATTTTCGAGCACGCTCGAAACATCCGGTGCTACATGGGCATTTTCAACGCTCATTGAGAGTTTTCCCTCATGTGTGATAGGTGGCGCCAAATGTTCCGCCGACAGTCATAACATGGCGATGTCCGGCAACACTGTGCCGTCGGGGCAGCGGCAGCCAAATCCGTAGCCAAATCGGTACATCTGCGTATCTGCGTCAGGTTTTTGTGGCGCACCTCTGCTGCTGTGCGATGCAACCCAAGGGCCCGCAACGCCTCCGCGATTTCTGCATAGACTGCGGCGTTTCTCTTCTGGCGCCGCAAATTATTTAGGCGGTCCTGCCAGCAGTCAATGAGAGCGGCTGTCTCGCGCTCGCTCCACAGTTTCCGCGCCGACGAGCAGGTGGACGCCATCTTTGTTTACACTGACGGCGAAGCTTTGAGCGTGGTGTATGGATTATTTTCAAATGTTTGCATATAAGCAGGCATAGTACTAGAAAAATGTTCTGTATTACATTTTAATCAATTACAACAACAACAATTGTAGTTTGGTTTTGTTAACTTGTGTTTATTTTTATAGCTTCATGAGAGCGAGAGTGTTCTCGATTGTGCTTGGAACCTCAAGCACACTTGAGGAATCGGCATCGAGTCAAGCAGGATCGAGCTCGATTGCGCTTGAAAGTGGCCGTGTGACAACCGTCGATCTGCATTGAGTTCGATGAGCATTGACTCAATGAGGATCGAAAGTGCCCGTGTGACAGGGGTATAAGATACTACTACTACATAACTACACAAGCCTGCGAAAAGTACGACCTTTTCGGTAGCTTGGAGAAGTTGCTCGATAACAATGTTTTCATTGCGCGAGGATATCGCGAAAATCAATTCAATCGATCCTCTGTAACTGGTCACTCAGATATAACCACGGCTTACAATGGTATGTGGCAAGCGACCCTGCCATTCCCTTATAAAAATGCTCTATAGAGTGTCTGTAGACTCCTTATAGATTCTATTGTCTTCCTATAGATATTTCTTTTTTCTAGTCATAGTCTATAGATTGTCTATAGAGAAAAGTCTACTAACATTGCATGGTCATAAATCTATAGATTCTCCATAGACTGTCTATAGGATTTGAATTGCCTATAGACTGTTCTCTAGGGTTTGCCTATAGAGAGTCTATAGATTTTAAAAACAGAAGTCTATATACTGTCTATAGACTGTGTAAAGAAATTTTTGTAAGCGCTGGGCGGTTGGCGACAGGACCTTACCATTGGCTGAAATTGTGCGCAATATGCAGCCCAATGTGAGGTGCATCGTAGCGCTCTGTCAACAGCAGGCGACCGTGCTTGACAAATAGCTGCACATTGCAGGCTCGCTAACATTCGCGACCTGACGAATGGGCACTTCAATATCTATACATGTGGAAGCGCTGCTCGAAGAAGGTGCAATTTTTAAATAGTCGAAGGAAAGATCAAGTCAACTTTTGAGCGTGATTCCCCATTCTCTGTAGCGTGTGGCAGTGTAATATTTAGTTGAAATATTCGTGTCGACACAAACTAACGACTGTGCGAGTTTATCTATCATTTTCAAAAAACTGTTGCAGGGGTCCTTTACGGTAGTTTGTTATGATATGAGATAATTAATGAAATGACAACGGCAGCGGCACTACGGGAGTAAGCTAATATTCGGATGTACAGGACAGTAAACTGGACATATTTCTATTATATGATGATAGTCATGTCTCCAACGTAGATTCCGATTAAAGAAGGATGGTCAACTGTATTACGGTGTTCATAAATGCTTCGCACGAAAAAAAGTATTCCCGTCAGGCACGAAAAGACCGCGAAAGAAGCAGTCTAGATAATAAGGTAAAAATATGATTGCAGGACAGAAATGGAGGGTTATCGCGAATGATACGGGGCCGCCCCTTCTATCGGAACACAGCTAAGTCAGCTTCTAGAGGAACGCGACAGACCCGGCTGTCACTTGCCTGCCTCGCATACCCGGCAGTTTGATGCCCTCATAAAGTGATCTTTTTGTCTTTCTTCAGGAGTAGGGCCTCGCCCATCGGATGTGAGATGGTCGTTAACATGCACAAAATGGTGACGTGTTGGGTTGAATCAGCGTATTTAGTGTTCATTCGAGCCTTGCGCGGATTTTTTCGTCGCTTTCAACCGGCCAGAAAAGAATGATTCTCAGTCCAAGGAGGACGTCCACGCAGGTAGAACTCGTAGATGGGCTTTGTAGAAAGTCCACGCGGGCGGATCGCGCAGATAGTTCACACAGGCCGATGCTCGGCAAACCGCGGCCAACGCAGAGGAGTCGGTGAAGAAAATAGACACCTTTAGCATACCGTGTGTCGTGTTACCGGTACCGTTACCGGTGTGCCGGGAGCCAGCACGCTGCCAGTGCGCATGCGCAAGCCACGTTGGGGGCGCCAGATGGCGCCAGGTACCGGGCAGCTGCGCGGGCACCTGCTGCATCGGGACCAATCAGTGCGGGTGGACTGGCGGTGGGCGGGATCCCGGTAGTCCGGTAACGGTAGCGTTAACACGGTGCACGGTATGGGGAACTTGCGCTGAAGTTTGCTGTGCCGATTGCAGCGCCATAACACACTGCCTAGCGAGACGAGCAAGCAGTTTTGGGTAGTACCCTTAGTACTTTTCCGCGCCACCTTCAGGCGCTTATTGGTGTGAGCCTCCGCGCTCTGTCGAAAGCGCACGTGCCATGCGTCAGCTATCTGGGCTACGCCGAGACAAGCTAGGCAATGAATTCTGTCAGCCAAACGCGGGTATCTAATCGCGCAGAATGTGTTCTCGCGTTTGCAGCGGCCCAAGCGGCTGGCAAAAGCAGTTTTGAGCCACCGAATGGAACAATTGCAGTGCCACCTTGACAGCGCAGGTTCCCCATTGCAAAAAGTTGGCTAAAACTGTGCTCAAGAAGAGGGGCGGGATTGTTTTTTCACTCACGAACTCCCTTTGCGGGGATGTTTGCCGTTATTAGATCTGAATCTTACCCTCGGCGAGCATCATGTGTGCTGGCGATACTCACCTCGAGCATAGAAGGAGCTGCTGCCTTATACCTCGGCTCAATCAAAAACTGTAAAACGCGCCATTGCTAACCTCTACCTCGAGTCTGCTCTCGTGAAGTCATGTAACCATGTCATGCTGGTGAGTTTTGATAAGCAAGTTGATCGGTTGGTTTCGACGGGGTTCCCATGCTCGGCCATCACTGCAGTTTCTGAAAGTCCTCCTAAGGAAAATCAAATGTGCCATGTTTCAAAAGTCGTGCGAGCCAAGAACGAAAACCGTGGAACCAGAAGTGGTACCGTATGTCTACAGGGTTGCGCGCAATGTAAAAAAGATGGCGAATCGACACGGCGTTCCACTCGTGTTTTCTGCTCCACGAAAGCTGGCACAGCTACGCGCGCGCATTGCGAGCAATGAAAATAAGAGCTCTTCCAACAAAAAGCATGGCAAGCATTACGTGAAGTGTTGCACAGGTGGGGTGTACGAGATACCACTGACCTGCGGTGCGGAAAAGCCTATGTGGGCCAAGCAGGGCGGTGCGTGAATGACCGTGCGGCTGAACATGCACGATCTTTGAAAGAATTAGGAGGTGCGCATATTTCACAGCATTGCGCAGAATGCGTGGTGTGTGACCGAGCGGAAGATCATGCGCCAGGAGAAAAAAGATGCATGCACTGCAAGAAGTGTGAACCACGACTTCGGGAGATAAGATTCTGGGCAGGAGTAGAGATACGAAAACACGGGAGGCTTTGGAAGCGTTGCACATAAAAAAGGAGAGGAAAAGATTGTGTGAGCGATACTTCGGTCCGCCTTTTCAAAACTGAGACGTCATATCTTGAACGGTTCTCTTGATGCCTCGTGATCTTGTCTGTGCATGCCTTCGGTTTTGTTTATATCTGCTAACTTGGCAGCGAATATAGTTATATGAAGTTAGCGCTTGACCTGCGTCTGTCTTTCTTGCGTTTGTCGACCTTCATGGGCTATAATTTTCCGTCTCAAATAGTATGCACCATCTATAGCCCAAATTGACGTTATTTTAAGCACAAAGTTTCGCACAATCTAAAGAAAATAGTGAGCAAATGAGGCATTAGGATGGTTTTTTTCAGCCAGGAATAAACTTAGCGCATTGTGCAAACGTGTAAACGAGGATAGAAGCAGAAAAAAAGGCTGGAGAAGCATAAGCGGAAGTTTGTCAACTGTCGTGTTGGTGTTGTTTACAAGATTCAGACCTCATGCGGCAACTTCTACATCGGTAAGACGAGACGCTGCATCAACGGTCGACTACGCGAACACGCCAGCGATATCGAGAACAGGTCACGCAGATACCATCTTGCATTGCATTGCGCAGAGTGTCAAGATTGCGAAGTGCATCTCAATCGGACCACTATCATCGCCCGATATAAAGATGGGACCTCGAGACTCATTTCGGAGGCCTGCCATATACAAAAGCTATAGGTGACACCTGTATCAGCAGCCCGTCGACAAATCTATTACCTAAGGAACATGCGTATCTTAATCAGTGACACGGCTTGTTTTCAATCGGGTTGTGTGGTTGTGCGGTATCTTTCTCTCGTGTTTTTTTTTCTTGCGTTTATACTCATGCCATTTCATTTATATGCTACCATCACCTGTAGCGACAAACCATTTGGTTGTTAGTCAGCGCTGGTGTTTGTCCTTCTCTTGTCTCGTCTTCCGTAGCGCTGTTTTATCAAGTTCTTTTAAATTTCTCTCAAAGTTTCGTGACAGGTGCGAACAAGTCGTAAGGCATATAACTTAAAAAAAAATTGTCACACATAATCGTTTTCAGACTGCGGCAAACGAAAAGTTCACTCAAAAGTTTCAACGGCCTGTCGCGACAGTACCTCTGGCGTGCCCCAGGTGCCGCACCAACCAATGCCATTAAGCAAGAACCGTGATCTTTACCCGCTACGTAAACTGAAACAGCGGGCTAACGCCATCTGCTCATTAGGCGTCAATAGCGGTTCAAGGAAAAACCTGCCACTGGGTGTCTATCGTCCCTTTCTGTGTTTTTTTTTTATTTTAGAGCTTTCGTGCAATCAACTGAGCACAAACTAGCCTGATGAACCCTATCTAAAGCTTTACCTTGCCCAACACCTCAACGTCCTCCACAGTGGCTGGATGGAGCACATTATGAAGTCTATTCCCCGTTTGGGCTCTTCCATGTACTGAACAGTCCCTGTTCTCGCGTTTGTGGAAGGGGGATTCATAATACTTAAACTGTTCATTTATGCGTTATATTATGTCGTACAATATGCAGGGCTTGTCCTGCCGTCTCTGTCTTTTGTCTCGCCCTCGTTTTTTTTTTCCCCACTGCTTAAATTTTCAACAGCGTTTGTTTAGGAGCTAGTTGGTTTATGTTCTCAAGGCAGAACACTTTTACACATAAGTTTCAAGATGCATTTCAAGATGTCTGTGATTCAGTGCACGACTGTAGTATAAACGCGCTACATTCGGTGGCATTTGAAAACAGCTGTAGTTGATGTCAGGACGGCGCGAAAGGAACAAGGACAGACAGGACAGGACAGGCGTCATCCTTGTTCCTTCCGCGCCGCCCTCACATCAACTACAGCTATGAAAACGCTAAGGCGCCCGTGTGCTGTGCGATGATGTCAGTGCACGCTAAAGATCCCCAGGTGGTCGAAATTATTCCGGAGCCCTCCACTACGGCACCTCTTTCTTCTTTCACTCCCTCCTTTATCCCTTCCCTTCCGGCGCGGTTCAGGTGCCCAACGATATATGAGACAGATACTGCGCCATTTCCTTTCCCCAATAATAATAATTGGTTTTTTGGGGGGAAAGGAAATGGCGCAGTATCTGTCTCATATATCTTTGGACACCCGAACCGCGCCGTAAGGGAAGGAATATAGGAACGAGTGAAAGAAGAAAGGAAGAATAGGCCCCAAAAAACCACATATATAACCAACTAGCCCGAACCAAAATACTTGAAAACAACCGCGAAAAGGGAGTTCACGCTCTAGTCACAAGTTTAACCCGAGGCCCACAAGGCGGCGTCGCACGCCCGCGGAGCAACTTGCACGTCGGGAGCCTGCGCCTCCTAGAACAAGCGAAAAAAACATCTAAACGTCACATGACAACACAGCCATGACACAGCTTCCGTCCGTTCGGCAGCTTTCGCGTCCGTCGACAGCAGGCGTCGTTGCTAAAAAGCCCCAGTAGTTGTGCGAGGGCGTATCGCGGCCGCTGGAGCAAGGGCCTTCGGTCTGCGCCCCCTTTCCCCTTCCAGAGCGACGGCCAGACCCTCTCCCGCGCGCATACGCTCACGACAAGCGCCCTAAAGCCAGACGCCCCCGAAGCGCGCGGCGGCGCCGTAGAAACGTGGTATTCGCGCAGCGGGCGGCGTTCGTCACGTGGGCTGCGAGGCACGGCTGGCTCGGCAGCCTGAACATACACCAACACACGTGCTCGCGCGCGCGCCTGTCGACGGCGGAAGGGCTGTTACCGCAGAGGCGGGGCCGAAGTCGAAGTGCGCAGTTCGAACGCCCGGAGAAGACAGCTACGCGGTGAGTAATGCTCGGATATTTCTGTCAGCGCGCGCTGACCATGATGTACTGACGGCAGGAAATGTGACTAGACCAAGAGGATTGATTTTTTTTATTTCTTGAAACCAGACAGAGCAGTAACGGTCGATCTGTTCTGTCATGGAATGCTAAGCATGGTTGAAAGCGCCTGTTGTAGTGCAGTAAAAGTGTTGTCACTTTCATGGTCCATTTGCTCTCCCAATGTCCAAAATTCATGGACAAAAGTTTTGAATATTGGACAATTGTTAGGTACTATTATGGAAATATTGAAGGCAGTTGTTCATTCCTCCGATGTGTAGCAAAATCTCTCTTTTATAGTTTTTCCATCTCTCGCATCGAGCAGTTAAGGCTCGCCATAGAAAAATAACGGTGAAAGCTTTTGACGATAGCAAAACATGAATAGCGAAAAAATGCAAGTCTGCCGACGGGACATCTGCGGATGTATTGATTGTTATAGTGAAATCTTACAATATATAAAAAATCGCATTCACAAACTGTCCCGTTCAAAAATGCTTTTGTCCAGAATTATTGGGTAATGGGCCTGTATAGTACGTGGCTCGCGTTGAGTATTAGTATTAGGACAGCTGTCTTCTCCAATGCGCTGTTACGCTGTCCCGCCTACGCGGTCCGTGGCTCAACAGTCGGAAAGTGAGTGCTCGGTGCTGCGAGAGATAGAATGTTACCAAAGATCAGGAAATAAGTTGGACAGGGGTTGCAGAAGCCAACCGCAATTCCGCAATACAAAACTCAGACGTGCAACGCGGTCTGATTATTCCTGAAACTGATAGGTCAGCCCTACCGTTGTTTAACATAGATCAACTACAACCGTCCTAAATCTTTTTTTGTTCTCGGTTGCTTTGCGTCGTTTTTGTTTCATATGTCCAGAGTTTATGAACTGGCTTACGAGAGCTCTTTGCTGCAGCTCTGTCGTGTAACTCATTCTCAACGCGACTTGTGTGTGTGCTCAATCCAATGTTCTTGATCTGAGGTGAACGGCATCTTCTCGACTTTTTGACAGTCGTGGTGCTGCCTCGGGAATGATCGATATGATACTTCGTTATTGCCTAGGACTTTCTATACGACACACATATTGCATGCTGCACCTAGTACGCATGGCGAATTTGACGCACAAGATGTACTTGCACATAAGAGCAAGAGTGCTTGCGCAACAGACGTCGCCTTGATTGCTCACCGTGACGGCTACAAGCAAGCGACGGAAGACTTGGCACAAGCTCCTGTTTTCTTTCTGTTCGTCGCAACTGCCAAGTCGGATCTGAGGAGAGGGGGAGGGGGGGGGGGGGGGTTAAGAAAGAGGCAGTGACTAGGCGATAACCTTAGAGAAAGTCGAAGTTCTTGACAAAGGAACTGCGGTCACGTCGGCGCATTCGCAGGCTCATCAAGAGGCATTAGTAGTAATTGACTAAAAACATTATGGGGCATGCGTGGTGTACTTTCCCCGTTGGAGCAACGAGACAGTGGGATTTCAGATTGCTATCAATGTACAAAACTGCGGTTATTACTAACAATGAAACCACTCTCTCGCTTCTAAAAATATATCGCTATTCAACCGTCTATGATACCCGCTATCATTTTCCCTGGTCATTGCCTTTTTGTGGCACCAAATACGATGTGCAGTCATTGTCTTTTATTCTGTCAAATTACCTGAACATTATAGAAAATAACAACATGTCGCTAAGAGATATCACAGTGAAGAGCCTCAAAACCATTTTGTTCCTTTTTAAAGATGTTTTGCTAGAACTTGCTCTGAACTGTGAACAAAACTATAACGCGGGTTAGTTCTACTTATGTTGTACACTAGGATGATGTGACGCTTTTGTTTTGAGTATTATATATCACTTTTTGTTGAGATTGTGATCCTAAATGTTGAAATGCTACTGTAAATATTTCATTCATGTTGATACTTTAGTTTATTTGTTTTTCGACTGCCTCACCTGTAGCTGTCTAGTAAACAACTGAGGCAATACCTTGCCTCAGCAATGTGGGCGTAGGGTGCCTCTCAAGCTGCATTCAAGCAGCTTTTTTCCCTGCGTCTTCTCTCTCCCAGTGATACCTGTACCACTAAGAGCGAGAAATAAACTTCGACTTCAACGCAAAACCAGGGTCATCTAAAGACGTGTGAAGCCTTACCGTGAAACGAACCCCCTACAGCGGCCCGATCCATAACCCGCCACAATATGCAAGTCGCAGCCGTCCTTACGGAAGCTACAGGTGTTGATGAACGCGCATGGCAACTAGACTTAACTTACCGAGGTTACAGCCTCCGCATAAGCTGGGACTTATGAATAAGAGCAGTCTGCACCCACGAAGAGAGTGTCACGAGGAAATTTCAGCCTTAGGCATGAATGGGCTTTTACTAAATTTTTTTTAATGCGGACGCTGAAGAGTTTGTTTTAGACGTGTTGTAAAAAAAATTGTTGCGAGGAAAGGGTGTTCTGATTTTTTTCGCATAAAAACTTATTTCTAAATCTTACAATTGAATCGTGTGGGCAAGAGTGATCGAACCAGTGTTTGAACGTCGCCTTAAAAACGACTGTTTCCTGTTTTATTCAATATGTGCAGTATAAAAGAAACGTCACCTATTGGGACTCGCTGCCATAGGCTAGTGATGGGTCCAAGCTGGCCATAAAGTGTGAGCACAAATAAGCATTGATGAGAGTGCACTCAAGAAAATTTATCGACTTACAGCTCACTAGCGATAATCACGCAGTACACATGGAATACATATAATGACGTAAATTGTCGCAAAAAAATGGAGCAAAATACACAAAGGCACGAAAGAAAGCTACTCTACAGTGCAGTCTCTGAAGGAATGTATCTGTTGTTGGAAGGCTTGACATGTATGCGGTGATTGATGAATTTTCATCTGAGAAGGTTGCACGGCTTGTAATTTCATATTTTTTAATAAAGGTCAGAAAATAATTCTTACAGATTGCTCAAGGTTTCGTTTCTGATTTTTTTTTAAATCCAAATGGTATTCATTCCAAGATTTAGCGCCAGTATGTTCGAAAAGTCTTTGCTTGTTCATAAGCGTTGTGTACGCATGCCTACATTTCAACGTAGTGTACATTTCATCGATATCCGCAAGAATGTATGCCCTATTCCTCTTTCGGTACTTCTTTAAATATCAAAATCCCTGGAAATTCGCTGTTCAACACCATAACTGTCCCACTAATGGTCATACACGGCTAACGTGGTTGGGCTGAAGGTCGTTCAAGGTCATTCTCCGGCCTACGCGACGACTGCTTTACCTAGTGTAGTGAAGCTTTCCCTTTCAAAAAGAAAAAAAAAGGGGGGGGGGGGCAGCCGGGACTATGCCTCGCCTCTCCCGGTCCCTCCCACCTCACTTGGGCACTCTCAGCAATTAGGAGGCTCTCCCGGATTCTCCTCTCTACGTCAGAGGAGGAGAGAGGCGGCTAAGAACGAACTGTGAGGTGTCGCCCTAATCGGTTGCGAGCAGCAATGTTTTAAAAAAATGATTTTAAAAGTATTGAGTTCACGCTGAGCTTTAAATTTGACTCGAGTACTCAAAAAGACCACGTCTACAGATTTATTGCATTAGAATATGACCATGAAAACCATTTCACGGTCCCTTCAAGCGCGTAGTGGCCGCGTTCGTGGCTGTGTTGTTTGCCGTCTGGCAGGCGGTTTTGGCCTTGCAAAGCAATCGGCAGCACTTGCGCGGCGCTGGCGTATAAAGATAGATAAGAGTGCCTATTGCCGCGAAGCCCGGCATCTTCCACGAAGACAAGGGGCGAGCATTCGCGTCCAACCGCACGAGCAGACTGTCTCCGGCTATATCTGGCTTTGTTCCCCCCCCCCCCCCCCTCCAAGGACACTCCTGGCAGACGAAAGAGGGAACCCGAGGGAACGCATCAGTGGTGATAGTGACGCGCCTCGCAGATTCCTTTCCCGTCTTCCTTAGACACAACGCTGTTGGAATTCCTGGCATACTCTCTTCGGTGCCAGTCTGCCGTTTCCCGTTACGAGTGTCGTGACTGTAAATCAAGCAATCAATTTATTTCGGACATTGCACGGTGTCCGCGGGGAGAGGCTGGAGGAGACTTGGTTGTCACTCGTGGCGAGGCCCAACCGCCCCATTACACATCGGAGCAGATGGCTCGCAGCAAACATGCAGATGAAAGTAATGATACAGCAAACATAGTGGTAAAGGAATTCAGCGCAGTGATACAGTAAGCAAGGCCTAGACACTAGTTAGGCGGGAAAATACAGAGAAAATGCAACAAACGAACAAGAGTTGGAGGTGCGGTAAATACGACCGCACCATTGGTAAGGTGGCAAAAATGCAAGAAAACTGTTACATTCGCAAAGAAGAGTTTGAAAACAGTACAGAATAGTCAGAGATGGAAAAAGGGACAAAACCGCTGAGTAATGTATGAAACAAGCAATGTTGTTGATGTTCATAATAATGTTGATAATGTTCCAGTATCTGCTATATATTATGTTATACACCAGTACTTAACGCTTCTTCAATGAGTTTTAGGTATATGACTCCTAAACGCAGGTGTGCTTGTTCATTGAGACCTACGGCAACGTTGAAGTAGGAAAAAACCTAGGGGCCTCAACGTGCCGTCTGTTGAATCCTGCCTGTCATGCGACAAATTTCGAAAGTTTTTATTGCTCATACCCAGAAATTTTGGACAAAAGCATTTTTAAATTTTTTCATATGTCGTAATATTAAACTATGACAATCAATATATCCGCAGATCTCCCCTCGGCAGGCTTGCATTTTTTGCTATTTACGTTTTTGCTATCATCGAAAACGTTCCGCGTTGGTTTTTTATGGCAGTTGTTAACTGCTCGATGCGAGCGGCGGGAAAACTTTAAAAGTAAGATCTTGCTACTCATCGGAACAATGGACTATTGCCTTCAATATTTCCATAACAGTGCCCTACAATATTCCACTATTCAAAATTTTTTTCCAAGAATGTTCCACATGGCAGTGAGCGCAATAAGTCTATCCGAGCGGACGAATAAGCGTCGATAAAACTTGGGGTAGTTATCATACCTAAGAATTAAGAAGATCACCCCCCCCCCCCCCCCTTCAACGGTCGCTTTCAACTAAGCGCTGTTCCTTTTCGCCAGCCTTGTAATCCGCCGCAGCTGGCATGAAAACCGGTCTGCCCATCTGCCAGAACACTAGACCACTCCGAACCGCACTTAACCGCTGTTGGCGATCAATTCGATGCATATACATCTGCTAGCAAGGCATCACCCAAACGTTAATGGGCGAAACCAGTCGTTTGCTGTTATTCACTGGCCCCTTTACTGCCTCTCGGTCGATGCTGCTTGCGTTTAAGAAGTTGTTATTCTTACCTGGCTTCGCGTGCGCGACAGGTTTTGAGCTTCGAGGCCGAAATAAATTCTTTTAAGCTCGTCACTTCGCCACGGTACGGAAATGTGCGTCCTTTTTTCCTTTCTTTTTTTTCTTTATTTACCCACATTCAGGAAACTGCAGCAGGGCTTCGTTTCCGGGTAACTCTACGCAGCTCTTTCCTTGTTTTTATCGGTGGACATAATTATAATGCTCGCGGATTTCGTCATGTAAAAAAAGATAAAAAATAGTTCCCTCGCATGAAGGCTATCCGACTTTGTCCTTCGAGCACTCTTGACATCGAGGCTTCACGGTATATTATTCTGTATATATAGTTTTCCCATATGGTGCGGTCATGTTACGTTTGCGACGTCTTTATTATCTTGCTGTAAGCGTGATCCTGCATCCGGCAATAACCTCCAGAGTGACGGTAGAGCTCGGGTTGTGAAACTCGCTATGGGGCCCGTGCATCTGCGCAGGCAGCACCGAACATTACAATAACGTTGTAAAATTGTTGTATGAGGCGCAGTTACGTACTATCGCGATAAAAAGTTTACGGGACGCGAGTGTGCGGAAAAATAATTATTTCAGAGCAGTCATGTAATCCAGTCCCCTGAAATGCGTCAAAGCCTGAAGGTACACGCATGCTCTATTTGCTGGCAACAATTCCACTCTACTGAGCCACGAGGTAGACCACAACGAAAGTTTTTATCTGAGAACATGCGTCCCGTAATATTTTGATCTCTATAGTACGTTACAGGAACGTTATGCTAATATTAAAAATTAATAAATAATGTTGTGTGTTGTATTTGTACATATTAGATTAACATCCACAGTAATCATTATGCTAATGCTGGCTTCTAAATGTTATAATGTTAAAAATTAACAAAACAACGTTGCATGTCTTATCATAATCAGTAGTTAATCGTTACTATTAACTCAGCATTTTTGTAATGGTGTGACCTAAATGTTATTACAATGTTTAGATCAAACTCTGCAACATTATAAATATTCAGGAATGGCATCCCAGAACTTTTCCCACTGTGCTTACAGTAATGATGTTCTTCAACTAGCAGTACTTTGCAACGAAATCTCTTAGATTCTGCCTGCCATAGATTGCACGCACGGCCTCATTGTTTTGTTATAAAACTGCTTATTACGCATTCACTACTGTTACTCGTGAGGCACCTTTTAATAACGGCTATATAAGTGTGTCACATGCATGTTATCCCTCGGATATGAGTGTATGAGTTGTATGCATTGGTCGCGCTGTATTGTGGAGCTCAAGCACCGGCCTAGTTGTTCGTCGCAGCAAAGTGGTTGTGTACCTCCACAACAAGCGGGTTTGCTTGGTCTTGCAGGGTTACTTAACCATTTTAGAAAATGTTGCGTAATGTTGTTAAATGTTTTAGATTTCCTAACGTTTATGTGTAACGTTTCAGAAACGTTAGAAAAACAGGACATTAAGAACAATGAATTAACGTCGGACCAAAACAAAAAGTAACATGGTTGAAATGTTTGCCATTGTTGTAAGGTTGCAAGTAATGGTCGGTTCTACCTCAGTAAATCCAGCTCTCTGATTGGTCCACAACACGAAACGGAGCCGACTGTCACGCCTCTTGCGGCTTTGGGACGAACTTAATCAGAGGTAGACAAAACAAGGTCACGATACAAAAAGAAAAGTTGCAAGATGGCACAGATATTCAACTCACCAGGTTTTATAGCATTTTCACTGTTTACAGCTTCACTTAGCGCGCGTGAGTCTCGGACTGTGCTGCGCATGCGCAGTAGATGCCTGTATAAAATCAGCCAATCAGAACGCTGCTGGTACATCCCAGTGGAAATATGGCTGCGTCCAAAAGTTCTGTATGCTCACCTCCAGCAACCGGCCGCTCGTCATACCCGTCGGATTTTGACCTAAGAGTTTCGTAATTTTGCAGGGTTGAAAAGCTTTCACACATTGGCAGGACTGACGTAGTCACCCTTATAAAAATGGTCTATAGACAGTCTACAGAGTTCTATAGACTGTTGCCTTCCTATAGATATTTCTTTGTGTCTACTCATAGCTATAGACAGTTTGTAGACGAAAGTCTACTAAAAGTGTATGGCCATAAATCTACAGATTGTCTGTAGACTGTCTATAGGATTTTTATTGTCTATCGACTGTTCTCTAGGGTTCGACTATAGAGAGTCTATAGACTTTATAGACAGAAGTCATATGGACAGTGCATAGACTCCCTAAAGAGTATTTTGTAAGGGTTGTCATGACGGACATTGGTTCGCTCGGCCAGCAACTTACGCAGTCAACCAGGCGTCTCTGATGAAGAGGGAGATACCTGCTCTATAATTTTCTTGCCTCGTGCTCGCTCCCGCTACAGTCTCACCAGAGCGAAGACCGGAACGAAGGGCGTCACGCAACGTTGGCTTTTCCTTCTAAGGGAATTCCGCCGCTGTAGCTATTTGCGTCGACGGTATAGGCCTCTGCATTCTCTTCACTTTTTTTAAGATGCTGTTAGCCGTGCGCACTTTGCCAGTAGGCGAAAGTGTGGAGATTGATCCACCGAAGTACGCAAATGAGGGGTACTGATTTCTTTGGGATAAAAGAGGACGGACTTCTGAAAAATATATTCTGCGTCCGCGTTTCGCCCCGCCGCGGTGGCTCAGTGGTTAGGGCGCTCGGCTACTGATCCGGAGTTCCCGGGTTCGAACCCGACCGCGGCGACTGCGTTTTTATGGAGGCAAAACGCTAAGACGCCCGTGTGCTGTGCGATGTCAGTGCACGTTAAAGATCCCCAGGTGGTCGAAATTATTCCGGAGCCCTCCACTACGGCACCTCTCTCTTCCTTTCTTCTTTCACTCCCTCCTTTATCCCTTCCCTTACGGCGCGGTTCAGGTGTCCAACGATATATGAGACAGATACTGCGCCATTTCCTTTCCCCAAAACCAATTATTATTATTATTATTATTATTATTATTATTATTATTATTATTATTATTATTATTATTATTATTATCATCATCACTTCTTGAACGTTAGGTAGTTCATGTTTACATGTTTATGATTACCTTCAGAAGTTCCATGCGCAGGCATGCAAAACATGCAAAACTCTAGCGAAATTTTTGCTTTCACTGCTATAAGAGGAGTTCAAAAACGTATGAGTGGACAGAATGACTTGCACACCTACAGTCTTGATGGTAATTTCAAAGCAGTGCTGCAGTGTTAACTGTACTGCAAGCCCGTCCGTTTATATATAAACGGCATATATGTCGCTAAGCGGAGTTATTAATGTCGTAATCGTACGCACTTGCGTATCATTAGATGCGAGAAATAGGTCAACAAAAAATTGTGTAAATAAGCGGCTGTCCGTGCAACTCAAGGCAAGTGCTCCCGCACCGTGAACACCGGTACAGTGAGGGCTTGGACGTGAGGGCAGTGTTCGATAAAACAGCTTCACCTTATCAGTAAATTGCGAATAAGCACTGAAAATGCACGCCTTGCCGAAGATAAGACTACGCGAGGGCGTTGATAAACAGTCGTGAATATTATCAGGCGGCATTGAGAACATCGGAGATAAATGTCAAGTTGAAGTAGAAAGAGGCAGCGACCCGGAGATTGAGCATAGCTTCGTACCGTGCTATGTTTAACAAATTTGACTCAGGCAACGGAGAAACTCGACGATCTGTCATCCTGTAAGCAACAGTGATCGTCCTATCACCTTCACCAAACGGGCGCCGCTGGGCGAAGGTGATTAGAGTCACTGGGAGGTTATTGCGATATCTCTGTAAGTGATGTTGCCACATCATCTCATGACAAAGCACGAGGTCTCCGGAATAATTTCGACCACTTAGGGATCTTTAACGTGCATTAACATCGCAGAGCACATAGGCACCTTTTTGCGTTTCGCCTCCATCGAAACGCGGCCGCCGCGGTCGGGTTCGACCCTGGGTACTCCGGATCAGTATACGAGCGCCTTAACCACTGACCCACCGCGGCGGGTAACTCCATCCATATTTACGCAGGTTGACATGGACAAAATGCTTTTGTCCATAATTGTTGGGTATGCGTCAGCATACAGCTTTACCTCACTGGTGATATTGCATACAGTGCTGCTGTTACACAACAGTATGTCTTCTTGCTTATTTATTTTTTTATTAATTTATCATCAAGGCTGAAGCATTTGGAAGGGGGGGGGGGGGGCACTACTTTTTAAACCAAAAAGAAAATGGACGTTTTTGCATGTTGGTGCTGAAGCCATGAGTCAGAACCATTTACACCGCGTTTCCCTTACAAAAACTTCTTTAGACAGTTTATAGACTGTCCATAGACTTCTGTCTATAAAGTCTATAGACTCACTATAGACGAACCCTAGAGAGCATTGTATAGGCAATACAAATCATACCGACCGTCTTAAACAATATATAGATTTACGGCCATACACTTTTTGTATGCTTTTTCTATAGACAGTATAGATTATGAGTAGACAAAAAGAAATATCTATAGGATGGAAATAGAGTCTGTAAGAAGTCTATAGACTGTCTATAGACCGTTTTTATAAGTGTTGTCTCTGTTTCGCCGCTTTTTTTTTTTTACTGAACAACTTTTATTTCCATAAGAAAAGAGACGTTACTCCCCGACCCCCAGCACGCAGGCCTTGCCTCAGTCCTGGCTAATCCGTATGCCGGACTCAGCAGCTCACTGTCAGAGAGTCTCGGTCGTCCTCTCCCCTCACGCCACACGGTTCTCCTCAGCGCAAAACAAAGGAGTCTCTTTTGACGACCTTTCAGAACCCATGCCCGATTGCTGCAAGCGCGTCCCGCCCGCCTCTCGGCGACGCGCCAAACTTGTCCTGTACTTCGACCTCCAGCCACTGTGGCGTCTCGCTTCCGCCCCCGCCGTTGCGAATGGCGCTGTCGTCTCTCTCTCTCTCTCTCCCCCCCCCCCCCCCCCCCCTCCGCGCCGTCGCTAATGGCGCTGCTCCAAACTCTCCCCGGAAAACACTGCGTCCTTTGAGAGAAACCGCCCTTCTTTCTAGGTTCACGAAACCCGTTATCTCAGTGCGTGGCTGCGCCTTGATAACGTCCACCCGAGTCCAGTGGGTCAAGTGCACTCGAACGTTTACCGCAATGTCGCCCGGCGTTTGATAGGGGCAGGAAATAGTAAACAACGTGGATGGGGAGAGCAAATGCCTGCTAGTGTGATGGCGCTTCGATAACGGTGACAGATTAGGCGTTGTTTGTAGATTGCGCGCTCTATCTGCTGATTAGTTGTCATCGATGCGGATGTGCACAGGCGTGATCCGATACAATCCGACAGGTTCACGTGCGGCGCAGGCGTCGAACCGCTGCCACGTGACGGCGCCGTCTGCACGTCTCCCTGACCGTTCTGTGCTAATGTCGCAGTGATATCACGAGTGCCGCCATGTCAAAAAACACTACAAGAAATTGTCTGTCTCCGCAAAAGATTTTGTGTAGCATTTTCGACGATGAACTTGTAGTAACAGTACAGTTTTCTTCAGTATTGTGCTGCCCCTTGTCATAGTGGCAGAAATCCAGAAAACTGCTACACTACTACAGAAAAATACTACAATACTTCAGAAACATCGGTCGTTGCGACAAAACATCAGAACATTCTGTCGTGTTTTGGGCAAGGTTCTGTCATTTTTTTAAAACTCGATGTAGTTCGTTTTCGGACAGAAATCCCAATTTTGTTCTAATCTGGCTCATAGACGCGTAAATGTTTCCTACACCTCAAATCTCTGCAATAATTTTTGTTGGCATGCCACCCAACACTGGTAGTCGGGTGACGTAGTTGGGTGACCCTTATAGTTGGGTGAACACCCTCGTGAGTATGTGCACTTCAGAGTAGGATTTACCAGTAGATCCCCCGCGCAAGGTTAGGGATCACCCTGTCAGTTCTGGTTCATCTCTTCTTACGTGCGAGAGTCACATGCGTTGCATGGTTGTATTGTTCTCATCACGAGAAATATCAAGGGACACTGAGGACACAGTGAAGTTGGCTCGTATCGGAAGATTACCGCATTCGAACAATAAAGAGCCTACTCACTGAAAAACAGAACTTTTATAGGCTGGAAAAGGCAAGAAAAAGTTCTATGCAGGTGTCGCCATCGTCGGCCAATTTTTGAAAGTAATCTGCAGTGCGTGAAGACAAAAAACGCCGATCCCTGAGGCTGAGCTATACCACCATTCACTTCAAAATGGACGATCACGGAGTCCTTTTCAGTCCTGTCGCCATGACTGAATCGGGGGGCAGGAAAAGGCTTAAATCAAAATTTATCAGGAAAAAAGGCACCTTTTGCTGCCGGACAAACATAAGCGCAGCTAAAAAGGGTCATAAAATCAATTTGTTAAAAACAAAGCGTGAGTTTTAACGTAATTGTTGTTCTTGCTGTTGTTGTTGCGACTGTAGGAAGAACGAAAAGGAAAGTGCACGGGCCTGGCCACTGGCTCAAGCTGAGCCACAATCGCTGCCACGTGCAGGCTGTTGGAGAGTTGAAAGAGATAGGAAGGAAAGATTGAATGAAAGGACGCACGTCGTAACAACCCCGCCATCTGAAGCGATGACGACGGTTTAGCAACAGATACCCCGGTGACAAGGAGCCCCCGCCACATGTGCGAGAGCCCCCAGATCCCAGCCCCGTAGGTCCAGGAAGCCACCTCCGCCGTCCCGCAGTTAAATCGAGTAGACGTGTGAAAGAAGGGGTGAGAAAGCACCCCTTGCTTGAAAGCTGCGAAAGCAACGGACCTTGAGGGTGCCAAGGTCCAGGTCACCCTCCCATTGGATACAGCTGGCGCGACGCTCCTCCGTATTTACGCGAGCGTCCTCCCATTGGCTGCATCTTGCGCGACGCTCCTCCGACATAACCCGAGCTCACCCGAGTTATTCCGAGGATTCACACAAGATTTTTGGCTGGAACCATGTGAAGTAGTGCTTTCGCACGAGTATTATAGACAGAGTTGACCTCGGTGTCCACTAACCAGCGCATGGATATCCATTCAAGCGCGTCGTCAGAGCTGTATCATCCTCTTCTGAGTTGATGGGATGGATTCGCTGCACCAGATACTCAGGGTGACCGATAAGTTCGTGTAGCATCGAGTGCCGTGACAGCAGCCGGAAACGTTGCACACGGCGCAGCAAGTTCACGGGGTTAAGAGGCCATGGTGACGCTGCGGCAGGCCAGCCTCTCGTTCCCGCCGCAAGGCTTTCTTGACCTTAGGGTGTTCCGTGAGGGGGCCAAAACTTGGAGTAGATGAAGGAGCTGTGTGAAGAGGAAAAGATTAGCGCTACTCTCGTGTGCAAGGAAACACACGAGCGTAGATCGAAGATAAGACGCTTGTGGAGACAGTGTAGCTGAAACCTAAGACATCCGCCCAAGATTGAAGAGCGGAAAACGTACTCGATGAGTGCTTACCGATAGACGTGAGATAAAGCAGGGGCGGAAGTGGAGCATCTGTGGCGAAAAAAGATAAGAGCTCTTCGGGGGATAAGCGAGAGGGAGCTGGAGTGGACACGGAGCAGATGGACAGAAGGAAAGGACAGAGAGGAATTCGTCCGGCTGTATACCTACTCCGTTTCAAACATCAGGCGTAACCCTGTCAAAGCTTGCGCTCTTGTTTGCGCTGCTTGCAAAAGTAGTGCGTTCCTTGCGGTGAGCGAATAATACTTTGCCTGCAGGTTTTATTACATGATAAATCTGTCATGAGCTAGATTAAATGCGCTCTCAGTGCTGACGACACGCTGTCGCTTCCTCGTGCCTTAGACCACTAGGCCAGAAAATAAGCGTGGAGTAACGCGCCTCCCTTTATGTATTCATGCGAACTACTTTCACACAGTTCACACCCCTGCGCCTGATGTATGAAACGGTAAACGGTAGACGTGGCTGCCACTGGGGTGATAATGATGATTATGATGATGGTGGTGTTGTGGAGTGATTGCTGTATTAAGCAAACTTTTGCGGAGTTTGCGGCGTCTGCGTCATGGTAGTAGTAGTAGTAGTAGTAGTAGCAGCAGGAGTAGTAGCAGTAGTAGTGAGTAGTGAGTGTGTGTGTGTGTGTGTGTGTGTGTGTGTGTGTGTGTGTGTGTGTGTGTGTGTGTGTGTGTGTGTGTGTGTGTGTGTGTGTGTGTGTGTGTGTGTGTGTGTGTGTGTGTGTGTGTGTGTGTGTGTGTGCGCGTGCGTGCGTGCGTGCGTCGCGAGAGTGCGGGAAATACGGGACAGCGGGCGGAGTGCGGCAGTCGCATTCACTCGTCCATGAGTATAGCATCTGCAAATCGACAGAGAGCCCAGTGGATGGCACTGAGATACTGCTAGCTATGTTTGAAATGACCGACATGGCTGGTGCGCGGAACTTTTTCTCGAAAATTTTATTTGAGATTTCGGCACTAAAAGGTACATATCCATCAGTGACCTTGCTTGATGCTCAATCGAAAATCACCTGATGAACGTAAACAGTGCTCTAGCATCTGAAATAAGCTCTATCAATGTGCCTTAGGTCACCGAAATTTCATGCGTAGCTGCAAATGTGTTGCAGGGAAACTGCCCTGTTTTGTGTACGACGCAGTGTAGAGGAGTTGGATGGTGAAGTGGAGGGGGGTTTATAGGACATTGTTTCATCTTTTCTTAGCCTCGTCCGTCAGTAGCAGTGAACAGTTAATGTATCTTTTAGAGGCCTATGACGCCTGATTATTTGCCTGCGGTTCCATTGTTCAGACGAAAGTTATCGTGTTGTTGCAACTATTCATTCAGGAAAGCAGTTGAGAGAAAGCGGGCAAATGTGGAGCCGCAAGACATGACGGACACAACAGTGCACAGGAACTTCGCGCCGCTTAGTTCTAATGGTGTATCTTCACAAGGAATTCACAAGGACGGCGTGGGAAGACGTCGTCCTTGTGAATTCCTTTTCTTGTGCACGCGTCCTGTTGCGCTGGTTTCTCTACCTGGCACCAGGTCTAGTTAACTTGCCGGCGAAGGGTAGGTTCACACACTAGACCCGATTGCCAAATTGCACTTCATCCGTTTCACGCCTGAGAATTGGATTACCGGCAAATAAAAGCAGGAAAAGGAGCCAGTGTCTACTACCCGCGCCTTCGCGCCTCCGAGGGCGCGCTCTTATACTTGATGGAGATCGCGGTCTCTAGCTCAGAGCCGGCCTCACAGAAGAGGCTGGTGGAATGGGCGGAGAAGGTCGCCAGAAGTCATGGACTGATGGCCGCCAACCGGGATTAAGAAACAAGCCAACCGAACCACCCATAACGCCTTCCCTTACTTGGTACACCAATAAAGTTTTTACCTACCTACCTGATGGTATAGAGTTCAATACGCAACCCACAGACGTGACGTCGCCGTTCTGATTTCTTTTTGTTGTGTACGCGTCCTGTTCCGCTGGTCTCTCTACCTGGTACCATGCACCAACCGGCCCAACAAGCTACGCTTCTAACTAGACCTGCTTCGCCGCTTTATTTTTTCTTCCTAGCTTGGCGCATACTTTCTCAGTAACACGGACAATTGAGCGAGTTGGTATATCATTTTAAAAAATTTCGAAAGCGCTGCTACAGAGGACACCAAGAGAAAGAAAACGAAGGACAAGCGCTTGTCCTTCGTTTTCTTTCTCTTGGTGTCCTCTGTAGCAGCGCTTTCGAAATTTTTTAAAAATTCTTTCTCAGATGCGCTCGTCTCCACCGCTTCGCTACCTTCGTTTTGAGGTTTCATTTTTTCAGACCGTGAAACACGAGTGTTTGGAAAGAACAGACACAAATGCGAAAGTATGAAACGCAGAGAGAGTGAAAAAATTTAACTCCGGCGCTTTAATTTCACCTTGGGTTACGACAGGGTACAATTTTGCGTGCATTCCGGTCGCATCGCTGCAGCAGTTACAACGACCGGGCACGATTATAGTCGTTCAGTTGAAATCAAACGAAGCTATAACGGCACCGAGTCCTCACCTGGAAGAAAGAAGTTGTTTCCCTGAAAATGCTGCGAACACACGACCATCGACGCTGTGACTGGCTCGCCAACCTCGTTTCTGCACCCATACTGCCTATTATTCGGGCTGCTAGCAGTGGTTAAGCAATATGATTATACCTCCTGTCTTTTCAATCTCAGTGACGTGAAAAAAAAATAAAAGCACGAAGTAGTGCTGGTGAGTTTTTTTTCTTTTTTTTTCACGATGCTCCGGGTACGACAGATAATAAGGGAGTAATTACTCATTAGCATCCGCCCAAGCTCGGTCATACAGCTACAAAGGAAAGCTATGCAGCTTTCTCAGAAACTTCGCAGTTGGAGAAAAATTCGTCCTGATCCGGGGGGGTTCGAACCCGGTACCACCGCTTCACCGGTGCAGTTCTGACAGAAACTACGCGAAAAAAACCCGGGACGTGTGCAAAAAGATGAGAAGTAATCTGGAAATCTTTTTATCTATGAAACGCAGCAGAAGGAAGTCATGAGAGTGGCACCATCGCCTGACTTCTGTGCCGTGGCGTATACAGCCAATCTGTCGGGCGCTATCTGTTCGCACACTCTTCTTACCGAAGCTAGAGAATAACAGCGTATTTAGAGGTGCGATACGTGCGCCGTACTACCGTACATTCCTGTTTACAGGCCGCGGGCTATATACAGTATGTCAATAAATGTTACAATTTTTTATGTTTATGTTTATGACGGTTTAACGCCCCAAAGCGACTCAGGCTATGAGGGACGCCGTAGTGAAGGGCTCCGGAAATTTCGACCACCTGGGGTTCTTTAACGTCCACTCACATCGCACAGTACACGGGCCTCTAGAATTTCGCCTCCATCGAAATTCGACCGCCGCGGCCGGGATCGAACCCGCGTCTTTCGGGCCAGCAGCCGAGCGCCATAACCACTTAGCCACCGCGGCGGCTTACAATTTTTTCCTTTGCGGGCTATATTTATAAGTGCGGAATATACAATATTTTCGTTGCAGTATCTCCCGATATAGCATGAAGTGTCCAATACAATTCTATGCGGACAGGAAAAAAAAACAAGTAAACATTTGTTTCAGCCAAAATTTCGCCCTGCGGACTATATACACCGGGTGCGCGCCGTATACCGAAAATTACGATAGCATGACCACCTCGAACACGGCTGCTGTTACTTGTCAGACCACAAGTCGTGCTTCATGAGTGTCAAAGACTGGGAGAGAAGTACTACTTAAATAACGACGACTTTTGCAAAAAAAAAAGAAAGAAATCTCGTATAACTATGCGTACATACACGCCTCTATCAAATTCTTTGCATGCACATATAGCGAACTGAATCTACCTCGGCAGCTCTCGCTGGATCTCGCGTTACACAGCGGTAACCGCCCTGTGCTTTTTATTTCCAGTTTCTGCTCGAGTTCACAGAAAACCGGCTCAGTGCTCCGAACAGAGAATAATAACTTCCTACTTATACGAGTCGGGTCACGCTCCTATATTTAACTGGAACATGAGTGACGCTTACTGGATGCACAGCGTTTTATAAGGGAGAGGGTGTTAACAAATACAGTGCAGACGTTGAAGCCTCTTGGCGAACACCAGTTTTCATGGCGTCATGTCTTTGCCTCATAATCAATGGTTCGACGAAAGTTCGTCTGGTCAGGCATTGCATTAAAGAAAAAGGAATGCGGTCACTGACCATGTCATGAAATTCAAAGACGTTTCGGAACCTCGTACGGGTTCCTTGATCACTGAGCGGGACAAGAAATTGTCGCGACTTATATACGTAACACGTGGCGCAAGGAGCGTGCGTAGATGGGTGGCATGGTTCCTTGCACCCGGTTCATGGTAGCTGGTGTCGATTGGATGATTAGAGATTCCATCAGCCGCCGAGATGACACGTTCCTTTCCTTCGCGATGACAGTGGCGTGGTCCCAGTCAATCGTATGAGTATGCTCTTGCACATGCTCGGCAATGGCGTTCGTCGCGTGATTATTATTTCTTACGTCACGTTTGTGGTCGTTAAGCCGAACGCCATTGCCGAGCATGTGCAAGAGCATACTCATACGATTGACTGGGACCACGCCACTGTCATCGCGAAGGAAAGGAACGTGTCATCTCGGCGGCTGATGGAATCTCTAATCATCCAATCGACACCAGCTACCATGAACCGGGTGCAAGGAACCATGCCACCCATCTACGCATGCTCTTTGCGCCACGTGTTACGTATATAAGTCGCGACAATTTCTTGTCCCGCTCAGTGATCAAGGAACCCGTACGAGGTTCCGAAACGTCTTTGAATTTCATGACATGGTCAGTGACCGCATTCCTTTTTCATTTTCTTTAATGTATTTGCCTCCTAACGAACAGTAACATGGGTAATGCATTGAACCTTTCGGAGCATGCTGCCAGTGTAGAATACACAGTACATTAGAGGATCATCGACTCAAATCGAAAAAAAAGCAAGTTTTCTTCCTTGGTTACGTTATAGAGAGAAAAGAAGGCATGAAATGCGCCTTCAGCTCAGTCAAGAGCAACGGTCTTCGGTTGGCATTCAGTTCGACATTTCTGAAAACAGCCCTCAGCCGGGTGCCGTCCAGACACCGTAGTTGGTTCTGGTTTTGGGGGAAAGGAAATGGCGCAGTATCTGTCTCATATATCGTTGGACACCTGAACCACGCCGTAAGGGAAGGGATGAAGGAGGGAGTGAAAGAAGAAAGGAAGTGAGAGGTGCCGTAGTGGAGGGCTCCGGAATAATTTCGACCACCTGGGGATCTTTAACGTGCACTGACATCGCACAGCACACGGGCGCCTTAGCGTTTTTCCTCCATAAAAACGCAGCCGCCGCGGTCGGGTTCGAACCCGGGGACTCCGGATCAGTAGTGAAAAGTAATTTCTACTGTGAAGGAATTTGTTATTATGCAAAGCTAAGACGGCATACAAACACAGTAATTTGGCTCCAATTTTCTCAAAATAAATTTGTATTAGAAGAGTATTTTCCCTCACACGGGAAAAGAAAAAATAAATTTCCGCCAAATGTTCGTTAGTTAACAACTTTTTAAAACAATTGCAATGTCTCTTTTGTTAGTTCAAGGTCCCTTTAGTTATATACTTGTCAATTTTGTTTTTTTAGTTGTATTTACACTTCATTTTTCAGTTCTTTTTTTTCTTCATTTGCCGTAATGACAATCATGCTATGACCTTAGCATGAACCTGGAGTATGGCTAAACGAATAAATAAAAACGATTCAGTTTGTTTCATTACTGAACATAAAAACACTGCCATTACAGGTCGCACAGCTTCGGAAAGGAACACATTTTGTCAAAAGTTTAGAGCCCAGAGGGTTTGCTTCTTTTCCACGTGTGGTTCGTTATGAATCCCCAGCGTTCCAAGTCTCTTGAAGCTGAGATGAATTTTCATCCTCACCTCTACAAGAGAGACGGCTTATACGCAACCCCTGAGCTCTCAAATTTCGTCAAATGCTGTGCGTGGTGGATTTGCTTTGTATGCAAGACAAATACATTTTAGGTAGCGAGAGATCGGCGTTTTTTTCTCCCCCAAAGCTAGACGCGAAGGTGAGGGAGACAGTTATTTCGACCGCCCAATATTTTCCTTTTTTCTTCATCTTTCTACGCATCTTTCTCGGTAGGAAGCTGTTTACATGTTTCACCTCAATCAAAGCACTGCTGAATGCCGGCCTTAAATGGAACATCTTAACTGAGCCACTCCGGCGGGCTGGCTTAGGCAGCATTCACAAGCAGTAGCAGTAAAACTCACTTGAGCTTTCCTTTCATATGCCTAGTACCTAGACAAGCAAGCCATGACTAAAAGAATGCATGACTTGGATGTCAAACAAACTTAGGAACGATCATTGCTGTTTTTTTTTATTCACTTTGCTGCCGCAACTGATAGAGAAACGCTATATGCACTGTACGTCTACCCGAAGCCATGATTAATTCTATTTGACTCCTTCAGCGCAGATGCAGCCGTGGCTACTCTTCTATTAACGTGGCGCTGATAAAACAATACTGACACGGAAAATGGATCCTCGCTAAGGCAGGCGAGACCGGTACGGACCCGTACGGACTCGCGCTGCCAGAACCGTTTCAGCGTTGGCGGAAAGTGTTACCGCACACTCGCAATCGCGTACTTGCGCTGACCAATTCTGCCACGTGACTTGTCGAAGGTCGTCGCCGCGGGCTCGTGTTCGGGCGCAGGAATTCAGCACGGCGGAAGTATGGCAAGTCATGAGCCAACTAAAAACGACATCAGCCGCAGGACCCGACGGCGTCACCAACAAGATGTTGAGAAATCTAGACCTTACGTCAGTGACCACCCTAACTGACCTAATCAACAAACTCTGGCAGGAGGGTGAAATCCCTCAAGAATGGAAACACGCCAGAATCATCTTTATACCTAAACCAGGCAAGAAGCTAACAGCCGAAAACCTAAGACCCATCTCCCTTACATCTTGTTTAGGGAAACTAATGGAACACGTGGTTCTAAACAGACTCCAGGGATATGCGGAGGATAACGACTTGCTACCACCCTCCATGCTAGGCTTTAGAGCCCAACTGTCCACGCAGGACGTCATGATTCAACTTAGTGAAGATGTAATCCCCAAAAGCAAGAACACGAGAGCTATCCTCGGATTAGACGTAAACAAGGCCTTTGACAACGTGTCACACGAAGCCATCCGCACTAACTTATCGAGGCTAAATCCAGGATTCAGAACCTTCAATTACATAAGATCGTTTCTGGACCAAATGATGGACCGTTTCTGGACCAAGAGATATCGCTCGGTGGGGTGATCTCGGATCCTATACGCATGGGCTGTCGGGGGAAACCGCAGGGCTCGGTACTCTCGCCGTTCTTATTTAACTTGGCCCTCGTATAACTACCGAAACACCTCGAGGCCATCCCTTATCTCAGACACACTTTCTATGCCGACGATATTACCCTCTGGATTACGAAGGCGAATGATGGGGAGATAGAAGAGACCCTACAAAGGGCCGTCGATACTATAGAAGCCTACGTTAAAACGGTAGGACTAGAATGTTCTCATCCCAAATCGGAGCTCCTAATTAAAAGAGACATTCCGAGAAGACAGAAATTCAGCCTCCCACCAGCCAACATAAGCATACAAGTGCAAGGAAATGTAATTAGACAAGTGAGCTCCATCCGAATCCTTGGAATGATAATCCAAGAGAACCGACAAAATACCGAAATAAATGAAAAATTAAACGCCTCAGTTCACCAAACCATTAGACTGATCCGACGCATAGCGAACAGGAGTTAAGGAAAAAGATCTATGTCGGTTGGTGCAAGCCTTTGTCATCAGCAGGATGAATTACGCCCTCTCCTATCTACAGTTATACAACGCTGAGAAACTCAAAATTGAAGGACTCATCAGGCAGGCCTACAAGACAGCCCTAGGTCTACCAGTCAACACCTCCACTGAGAAGTTACTGCAACTCGGCCTACACAACACGCTAGACGAATTGACTGAGGCCCATCGTACAATGCAAGAGCTCAGGCTCACTAGAACCAATGCGAGTTGAGCAATCCTAGAAAGGCTCGGAATAAACGCGGAACCGCTCAACGCGGATACTCGAAAAATCCCGTCCAACCTCCGAAGGACAATCACGATAAAACCATTACCGAAAAATATGCACCCCGTCCGTCACGAAGGAAGACGCAAGGCCAGAGCAAAAGCCCTGGCTAAGAAACTTGAGGGCCGACAGGACGTAGTCTACGTAGACGCGGCAGCTTACCCAACACCCGAGGAAGCATTCGCGATAGCCGCGGTGACCGAGGAAGGCCAACTCATAGCGAACGCGACAGTACGCACCAACTCTTCAGAAACAGCCGAAGAAGCGGCAATCGTCATGGCGTTGACAAACCCGCTAGCAGAAGTGATTGTCAGCGATTCAAAAGCAGCCATTGGCAATTTCGCCAAGGGCAGAGTATCTCCCCTCTCCTCGGCAATTCTCAGGAATTACCCGAAAGACAGGACACACGTGGAATTGGTTTGGGTACCGGCTCACTCGTCAAACCCGGGGAACGAGGCAGCCCACGATAAAGCTCGAGGATCTATCGGCCGAGCTGTGGACGTTAACTCGGACGTCGAAATGACGAGAGACGACCTTAATACCTACCATGAGATTACTCAGCATTACAGGCTAGAAAGGCTAACCTTCCCTGCTCCACATAAAAGCCTAAACAAAGAACAGGAGGTACTGTGGAGACAACTTAAAACAAAAACTCTCCCTAATCCAGCTGTCCTAAGCCATGTGTACCCGGATAGATTTAAGCCGGAGTGCAGCAAATGCGGCGGCAAAGCCACCGTAGACCACATCTTCTGGGACTGTCCGAGAGATCCCCCACCAATATCGCTCAAGAGGCTCGCGCCCCCGGGCCCGTGGGAGGCCTTGTTGCTCAGCTCCGACATGGAAACCCAAGTACAGGTGGTGACGAGAGCCGAAGAGGTCGCCACCAGTCTCCACTGACGGCCACCTAACAAGATCAACAAACCCATTTATAACTCAAGCCGATAATAAACGTTTTCCAATCCAAAAGAAATCTCGGTAGAAAGATGTTTACATGTTTCACCTCAATCAAAGCACTGCTGAATGCCGGCCTTAAATGGAACATCTTAACTGAGCCACTCCGGCGGGCTGGCTTAGGCAGCATTCACAAGCAGTAGCAGTAAAACTCACTTGAGCTTTCCTTTCATATGCCTAGTACCTAGACAAGCAAGCCATGACTAAAAGAATGCATGACTTGGATGTCAAAGAAATTTAGGAACGATAATCGTTGTTGTTTTTTTATTCACTGTGCTGCCGCTACTGAGAGAGAGAGAAACACCATGTGCACTGTAGGTCTACCCGAAGCCATGATTAATTCTATTTGACTCGTTCAGCGCAGATGCAGCCGTTGCTACTCTTCTATTAACGTGGCGCTGATAAAACAATACTGACACGGAAAATGGATCCTCGCTGCTAAGTGCAGGCGAGACTGGTACGGACCCGTACGGACTCGCGCTGCCAGAACCGTTTCAGCGTTGGCGGAAAGTGTTACCGCACACTCGCAATCGCGTACTTGCGCTGACCAATTCTGCCACGTGACTTGTCGAAGGTCGTCGCCGCGGGCTCGTGTTCGGGCGCAGGCGAGGCATCGGCGGCTGGAGGGTAGGGAGCAGCACGCGCGCGCCTTTGTGTCCGCTTCCGGCGCCCGCCAAGGTCGGAAAGGGAAGTCCTCTCTTGTTTTTCGTTTCTTTAATTTGCGCAACTGATACAGGCCTGAGGGGGCTAGAGTTGGGAAAGCGAGCGGGGGGCCCTGTTGCTGCTGCGTCTCTGGCGTAACGATGTGGACACGCGTGCTACAAATAGATGAGGGGGAGGGATGGGGGGGGGGGGGGGGGGTGCTCGTCGTCGTTGCGCGCTCAGCCGGCTTCGGCGCCCGTTTATAATGGCTGTTTTCGAGCCAAGTGGTCGCGCGGAAGGCACGTGCCCCTTATTCCTTCTTGGGACAGCACTCGACTCACTCAGTGCGTTCTTCGTTCTGGCGTTGTTGCTGTCGCCCTCTCTCGGGTTCTCGCGTTACTAAGCTGCTGTCGTCGTCGCAGGTACTGTGTTTCCACCTTTAATAGTAGGAACATTTAGAATAGGGTGACCGTATTGGTGAGGGGCATATGGGAATATCGGGGAGCCAGTGCGCCTGAGCAGGATAATAACGTCCCGCCAGCGCGCATGCGCATGACAGTGACCGGAGGATAGGGTCACCGTGTGCTAAATGTCTCAAGTGAGTAGGTGGTGTATATAAGTTTTACTTATCGTGAGAACGAAATAACTAGAAGGATAAGAATGGGGTGGAACGCATATGACAGGTTATCTCAGATCATGAATAGCAGTTTACCAACATCCCTCAAGAGAAAAGTGTACAACAGCTGTATCTTACCGGTACTCACCTACGGGGCAGAAACGTGGAGGCTGACGAAAAGGGTTCAGCTTAAGTTAAGGACAACACAGCGAGCCATGGAAAGGAAAATGATAGGTGTAACGTTAAGAGACCGGAAGCGGGCAGAGTGGGTGAGGGAACAAACGCGGGTTAATGACATCCTAGTCGAAATCAAGAGGAAGAAATGGGCTTGGGCAGGGCATGTACTGCGAAGGCAAGATAACCGCTGGTCCTTAAGGGTAACGGAGTGGATTCCAAGAGAAGGCAAGCGTAGCAGGGGGCGGCAGAAGATTAGGTGGGCGGATGAGATTAGGAAGTTTGCGGGCATAGGGTGGGCGCAGCTGACACAGGACGGGGTTAATTGGAGAGACATGGGAGAGGCCTTTGCCCTGCAGTGGGTGTAGTCGGGCTGATGATTATGATGATGATGATAAGTTTTGCTGAAGAATATTTTTTACCAGCCAAATAAGATGCATACTCAAGAGAGAACCTCACAGGACAAGGGCTGGTATGCGTTATTGGCTGGTAAAAAATTCTTCAGCATGTCAAACCAACAGGCCCGTCATCCAGCCTTGCTACTAGCCCCGGTCCTGTGTGGTTCTCTCTTGCGTATGCGTCTTCGTTGGCTGGTAGAAAAATTGTTCGGCATGTAATACCAACAGGCCCACCATTCAGCCTTGCTTCAGGACTTGTATACGTTTCACGTCCCTAAGGTGCACTTGGGCTATGAAAGACGCCGTAGTCGAGATATGAGGAGGATTAAGACCTCCGCGGGTTCTTAGACGTGCACTGACGTCGCACAGCATATGTGCGCCTTATAAATTTAGCCTCCTTCGAAATGTGGTCGCCTCGACTGGGATTCCCCGAATGAGCAGCGGAACGTCATAGCAAGTAAGCCACCGTGGCGGACCCTGTGTATTGAGTAGTAATAAGGGAGTAATTACTCATTGGCATCCACCCAAGCGCAGCCATACGGCTACAAAGGAAAGCTATACAGCTTTCTCAGACACTTCGTAGTTAAAGAAAAATTCGTACCGGTCCGGGGTTCGAACCCGGGACCACCGCTTCACTGGAGCAGTCGCTCTACCAACTGAGCTAATCGGATGGCAAGCTTTGGCAGGGCGAGAGCGAATTGATCAATAACTCGAAGTGGGAACAGTGTTGGTCAAATGTTTAGGGGAATCCCGTAGGGTGGAGTATATTTGTAATAAGGGAGTAATTGAGTAGTGCAGACTGTCCAGTTATCTAGTAAGACATTTTTAAACTTATAGCACAAGAACAGAGGCAAAGAGAAAATCATATAAACAAGCACTAATGTCCGTCTGCGCTCGTCTGCCAACTCTCGTCTTTGTCCATGTTCCTGATCTGATGGTTTTCGAAGATTAGTAACAATTTTTGTATTCTTAAAATTGATGAATGCTTACACACCAAAGCTGCTCAGTGGGTCATGAGAAATGCCGTAGTAGGGGTCACCAGAATAACGTCGACTACCTGTGTTTCTTCACACCGCACTAATTCATCAGTGGGTGCACCAGCTTTTTCTTATTTCGCTTCCGTCTTATTACTGCCGCGGCCTGGTAAAAGCGATTTCGTGCGCATTAGCAGAGCGCCACAGCCCCCAACGTAGGCACTATTACGGAAATATTGAAGGTAATGGTCCATTATTCTGATATGTAGGAAAATCTTTCTTTGAAAGTGTTTCCACCGATCGCATCGCGCAGTTACGACTGCCATAGAAAGCCAATGGGGAACGCTTTTGACAATAGCAAAAACGTGAATAAAAAATACATAAAACTGCCGCCGGGTGATCTGCGGTTACATTGATTGTTATGGTGAAATCTTACAATGTATGAAAAAATTGCGCTCATAAGCGGTTTCCCGCTCAAAGATGCTTTTGTCCGGAATTGCTGGGTATGAGTTTTTAGCTTAAATGCTGGCGGCTGCGATTGTTTGGCGAGAGCTTTTTATGGGACGCCTTCCACCGGAGATCCCGCGCAGCTCTGTCCCGCGATCACGTGACCACCCCGTGAAGCTTTGTTGTCATCGCGGTCGTGAGACGCCAAATTCTCCAGGCTCGGGCGCTCTACGCGAGTATGTCTAGGGGTCATAACTTGGGTAAAAGAGAAAGGCGCTGTGGAAGTCTTACAGTACATTCACACCTGGCCAGTGCCATGAAGGAAGGTATTAAAGAACGAGTAAAATGGCTAGAAATTTAATGAAAGCTGACAACGTTTACGCGTGCTGTCACTGAGTTTCTCGAATTACGCAGCATAGCTTAAGCTTAGCCAATTTTTTTTGTGGTCTGCTATTATTTCTATGTTCCCATACTGTCTGCCATGTCCTTCCTACCTGCCTGTCTCTGAAAAACTTCCCCCACGGCTACTACAGCTATCCTGCGGCAGCTGTCGTGCTAATACCATATAGCTTCCGTAAGTTCGATCGAGCCATTTTGCCAGTGTTTCCTCGTCTTCCGCCATTTACATCTTATTACGCCGCACCGGAGCCAACAACAATTCTGGTGTACGTGGCCTTCAAGAGTAAGCGGTATTTGTCAGAGCCAATATCGCTCGAGGAGCTAAGCCTGACGATTTCAATTGCTTACGATGTACGCTGAGTTTTGTGCATATGATACTGCACCGCATGTACATCACTCTTAGTCTTGCATATATTTAAGCGGTTGCTGCGATGGCCCTTGGCGTCCTTGCCTCTTAATGGCATTAACTCGTGCTTTTCCTGTTTTCCTGTCGTTGTCCGCAGCCCAGGACCCGACTTTCCGCTTCGTGACAGTTTCTTGTCAGTGTAATTGCGAAAGAGGAAAAGAGCTCGCGATGTTTATTCTTGAGGACATCGCCTCTCTACATGCACCGCCTATCTGCCCGTACGCCGGTGCTTTTTTCCTGTAAACCTAATCAGAGAAGAAAAGCTGCCATGGATGCGCGTATGTTTCCTTTCTTGACAAGCTCGACGTCTTCCTGTGAGACACGCTGAGATCACCGCACGGCTGCACTCTCCCGTCCGTTCCGAGGCACAGTTCTCGAGTAGAAGGGTACATGGGTTCGACGAATGCATGGGTCTGCAAAATCAGCGCAGGCGAGTGAGTGCACTTCACTTATGACCGAAACAACCATCAGCATTTCAGGCGTCAGAACTGTGCTAAGGAGTGCAGTCTAGCTGAAAAAAAAAGTAGGGATTTAACGTAGTTAAATCGTGTGGACGTGCGAAAGCATTTGTTCATTCTTCGCCTCTTCTTTCTGGAATCTTGCATGTGCACGCAACCCCGTTTCTCGCTCTTCAACTTCTGCATCCTCCGAACTCACTCAAGTTCCTCCGAGTTCCTCCGAACTAACCCCAGCTTACCCGAGTTACTCCGAGGCTTAATCCGCACAAGATTCTTGGTTGGGACCGTGTTAAGAAGTGCTCGCGCTAAAAACGAAAAAAAAACACGCACGCACTAGCAATACCTGCATGTATAGTTACCAATTCCAGTATTATTGCGGTGAAAGTAATCGAGAAACTTAAGCACACAAAGTTTCTCAGAGATAAACGCCCGTTGAGCTCACTGCGGTGACACGTTTTGCAATGGCACTCGTGTGATGTTGTACGCTTTCTATTACAGGAGTGAAGACAAAGGCCCAGGAAGAAGGGATCGGACCTAGACACTCCAGCGAGAGAGGCATGCCCCCCGCTGGGCAGTCCGCCAAGACAAGCAGAACGCAAGCGCGGATGCGTTGACCCAGGTTCCCGCAATTTCTTCACGCCAAACCGACTTCGAGATAATGCGAAGAATCGCACACGAGTGCCGGTGAGATTAGCGCAGGGCTGACGTTATTGCTCAACCTGCGAAGCTCTCCGTGAAAGATTCGCCAAAAAGGCGCAACTATCGCTTGAGGGGCCGAGGAAGACGAGTAAGCTGACGCTTGCCTCGATGAACACAGGACTACCGTTCTCTAGTGGCTGCGACTGAATTGTGTCCTCCATTTACTTCGCCTGGAAGTTTAGTGCCGAGACGGCGTGCCTTTGGGTAACGCGGAAGCTTCCACAGATAAGGCAGCCCAGGCCACGCGGCTACTTTGTGCCACGACTTGTAAGTACTTGTACAGAGCTGTGCCGAAGCTGTCCTGTGTTTGGTGCAACGGTCTACAGTCGCCATGCTTCCCGCTGCAATACAAACCGTGCTGGGCCTCATCAAGGTGATTGGCGCCGTCTACGACGTCGTCACACTTCCGGTGTACTTCCTACTCCAGCAGCCATGGGTGTATTGGATACGAAAGCGAGCCTGCTACGCCAAACCCATCATCGACGGCGACCCGTCTTCTCCCTACCGGCTTGTGGATAACCAAGAGCCCGAGAGCCTGAAGGGCATCCATACCCTGGACCAAGCGGCCCGGAGGGCCATCCGCTTGTACCCGAAGCGGCCTGCGTTGGGAATCAGACAAGGTGCTTGGGACGAACCGAGGAGAAACAGAAAAACGGCAAGGTCTTCAAGAAGCTCATCTTGGGAGACTACCAGTGGCTCACTTTCGAAGAGGCGGACCGCAAGGTCGACCTCACGGCACGTGGTCTGCTGTCCATAGGCGCCAAGCCGCGCCAGCACGTGGTGATCTTGGCCGAGACGCGCGTGGAATGGTTCTTGACGGCGCAAGCCTGTTTCCGCACCAACATACCGCTGGTGACGCTGTATGCGACGCTCAGCGACGACGGGATAGTGAGCGCCGTCAATGTGACGGAAGTGACGCACCTGGTCACCTCGTCGGACCTACTGCCACGGGTGCTGAAGGTTGTGGACAAGATGCCGTTGCTGACGCACATTGTCTACATGGAGAATCCCAATGCCAAGCCGCCTGCGCCTTTGGCCCAGGGGCCTCAGGTTAGTATATATTACAGCTCCTCCCAGCTGCTCATTTTGAAGCCTACAAGCAGCGCGGACGTCTGCACTCTGTATCTTCGCGAGTGCTGGCGTCCATGCTAACTATGCAGAATCTTATGGGCGAAGCGATTGCTGTCTAAAAACATCTTCGCAGTCAAGGAAAGATAGGTGTTGGCTGTACCGTCAGAGGGGCACTGTCAGTGCTTGAGTAGCAAGGGCGACGCGTGACGCCAGTGGTTAAGGGTAAAAAAGTATGTTTGCTGCTGTGGAGGGCAGCAAACATACTTATACCTTATAGTACTGCGTTCTCAGATTGGGATCGTCGTGCATCCTATAGCGGTACCCGCCGCGGTGGCTCAGTGGTTAGGGCGCTCGGCTACTGATCCGGAGTTCCCGGGTTCGAACCCGACCGCGGCGGCTGCGTTTTTATGGAGGAAAAACGCTAAGGCGCCCGTGTGCTGTGCGATGTCAGTGCACGTTAAAGATCCCCAGGTGGTCGAAATTATTCCGGAGTCCTCCACTACGGCACCTCTCTCTTCCTTGCTTCTTTCACTCCCTCCTTTAACACTTCCCTTACGGCACGGTTCAGGTGTCCAACGATATATGAGACAGATACTTCGCCATTTCCTTTCCCCAAAACCAATTATTATTATTATTATTATTATTATTATTATTATTATTATTATTATTATTATTATTGCTGTGGAGGGAAAAAACATAAAGGGGTTCTGCAGGCGCACGAGTGGATGTATCTGACACACCTCCCTTATTTTAATTTTTTTGTTGTTAGCACACGTGCGTCGTGAGTCATTAGGGGAATGGAGAAATCTGGCGATGCGTTAGCAGCGATTGGTTTGGTCCGAGGTTAAAAATGTACGCGTTTAGTATTTAGCGAACGTAACCACGGAAATGCGCTATTGACTGTGTTGGCTGCTAAGCGCATCGTAGCTCCACAGATCACGAAAGTTTTTGTTGTGTTAGTTCATCAGGAAGTGCATACATGAAACATCTCAAGTGCTGTTCTTGCATCTTTTTGTTTACTGCAGGCTTTTTTATTAGAAAATTGATGAGGGATAATTATTACCATGAAGAGGATAAAATTTAGATAATATGAATTAATGTGTGTGCAGAAAAAAAGTATAAAATTATTCAGAAGCCGTTTTGGTTTATTATACATAGGGAATATTGAAATACAAGGTAACCAAAACGTTTCTTACCGTTAATGATGTGGCATTATAAAAATCAGCACCGATACGGTAATAACTGCCCCTTGTGTGTACTGGGAAAGCGCTTGAGGTGTGGTTAGGAACGTTGACCATTACTAATCCACACGTGTTTCACCTTCACAGCAGTCGTAGCTCGCGCAGCGGCGAAATGACCTTGAACCCTGCGTGGGTGTAGAGGAGGGGGTATGCCGGTTTGAGACACAGGGTCCTGTAGTGACAGGCAATGTCAGGTGCAGGTCCCTTCAGTATTAGAGGAAACAGCTGGAGTTTGCACAAAAAGTCGATTTTTCTTGTTATTTCTCTGCTAAAGTTGGAAAACATGTAGAAAAACTTTTGGGTAGTGTACGCCAAGAGGAAAGCAAGTTACTACAAAACAGGAAAAAGTGTGCTTGGCAAGCATAACTATGGGGTTATCATTATTTAATGCTGAAACTTTGTTCAAATTGGAGGGGCCTCTGCGCTTAGGGATTTTATTCAGGATACACTTTTTATCACCGGTGAGCACTCGGTCGAATACGGATGCGTTGCAGTGTCGGAAAAGTTACGAAAAACAGGATGCCGCCACTCGTCGTTGCCTGTTGACATCCGGCTGTGTGCGGGGCTCCCATTTGCTCAGCTCGAACGCCTTCCTAAAGCGATGCAGGGCAGGTCTGATGACGTCATCAGAAATCTAGAAACATGTTATAAGTTCACCACATGTTTGGCTGCTGTCCTCGTCTGTGGCCGCCTTCAGGACCTCGTCATCCAACACGCCTGTCCGGTGACTGCGGGGTCCATGACAAAGAGGCAGATCTTCCACGTTGGAACTTTTGGAACCAATGCCTGGCAGTGCATTCAATCACAGCAATATTCCCAAAGGCTTGACGTGTTCCCCGTCTTGAT
>JARKHS020000751.1:0-42446 GCA_030143305.2 Amblyomma americanum | reverse complement strand
GTTGATGACATTTAGTGGTCACTGCCCCACTGGTGGCTACATTTGAAGCAGCCACCTGCCAGGGCAGTGGCGCATCACTTAACCACTGTGCCACTGCACCAGGAGTGGTATGCCCTGCGATCTATGAATGTAATATCCCTGTCACGTGACCAGTTTCAGTGACCATCCAGCTGAGAGCATTCGAGATTCTCATAGCTGTAAAACTCGAAGGAGTTGCGTCACTGCTACACGGCAAATCTCAAACATTGAAACAGCACACGTGTCTTATGCCAAGCTTGTGTGGTGCCACAATTGCTGCTTTCAGTTTTGCGCAAATAACAAAAATATGTTGAAATACACATTTTTTGGTGGCACAGGAGGTTTTTAGTTATTATTAAAGGCCAGTTGCATTGTCTTGAAAGATACCGCATTTTGCACAATTTACTGTCACAATTTTGCAATACTCTGGCAACACTGATACCTCTGGTGTTTCCGTCTTCTGCAGTGGAGACTACAAAATTAATGCACTTTAAACAAGACTGAAACAATATTTAAATTATTGCACAGACTAATATTTTACTTCTTGCATTAAAGTGTGAGAGAATAATGCTTGTTCATGATTTTTTACTGTGAACGTATCGTGCATTTAAAGTGCAAGTTGGTGCCACCCGAAGCAATGCTAGCAACGTTGGGCAACACTCGAAGGCCCTCGAAATCTCAATAGAGTTCCGCACTGCTCTGTTGACTCGATAGACTATTGACTCAAGGTCTTTTGAAATGCCCATGTGACGGGGTGTAAAGTAGAGACAGACTGTGTCTTCGAATGATATGCCAAGAGGACCCCAGGCCACTGCTGGGACCATAAATAGGCCACAACGTAAATGTCCCCTGAAGTTTCTTTTCTTTGTCCCCTTCTGCTTTGTTGAGGTCCGTCTAATAACACTGTATTCCGTCTAGTCTGCACCAGACAAAAGAAAAATTCTAAGATTGGCATTATATATGGTTCATAATTAACGCACTGGCCACATACACACTGAACTTCTCCGCTCATGAAAACACGCTGAGAATTTGTTTTCCCTCCTGATATCTGGACATGTAGAGTGCTTTGTTATCTTGCAATCCGTTGATCCTTACCATCAAGCTGATGTGGTCGAGCCAGCAGCTGATGAGATCAAAGCAAATGTAATGGCTAGTTGGCATGAATTTGCTTGCACATCAAAAGCATAAGGATTTTGACTTGTGACTTGTGTACTTTCAGAAAAGTTTGCCCGCTGACTTTAGCAGCTGGCTCGAACCTAGTTGCCAGTGGCTTATGTGTGTATAGATAGAAACTGTGCAACCTGAAACAATTGAGCTGCAGATAGAGAAGATTGTTAAAAGCACTGTATTCCCAGCTGAGTTGATCATTCATACACATAACTCAGTATTACAGAAACTCCCCTGTGATTTGACATTTGCATAGAAAAGCCAAGGTTCAGTGCTTTTAGTTGAAATAAATATAGTACCTTATCATAACATATGTATAAAACTTTCCAATTCACATGAAAAACTTGTAATCTCATAGTTACAATATGCCAAAACATGACCAGCACTGCTGGAGAGCTTTCGCTGGTTTTCTTGCTTCGTCGTGGCTGTGGAAGGGCGAAACAGCTTAAAGATCAACAGGTGGTCGAAATTATCCCGGAGCCCTCCACTACGGCACCTCTTTCTTCATATCTTCTTTCACTCCCTCCTTTCCCCTTCCCTTATGGCGCGGTTCAGGTGTCCAATGATATATGAGACAGATACTGCGCCATTTCCTCCCCCCCCCCCCCCAAAAAAAAAACCAACCAACCCTGAAGAATCGACGTTGGGAAGTTCCTCCAAATACGCGTGTACTTATCTCGGATATCAGGGTGTTCACCTAGGACGTAAAAGCTAAGCTTACCACCCCGGATATACCAGCTTTAGTGTGTCAACGTCGGCTATAACAAACCTAAGTATTTCACCACTTAAAAGAAAAAAGCAATCAGTGTGTGTTTGCGATCGAAAGAAGCGATATTGTTGTGAAAATGGGGAAAAAATAGTATAAACAGAATATGCTCACGCATTCAGCGGATCCACTGAGGATCGTCTAAGTTAATAATAATTGTTTTTTGGGGGGGAAAGGAAATGGCGCAGTATCTGTCTCATATATCGTTGGACACCTGAACCGCGCCGTAAAGGAAGGGATAAAGGAGGGAGTGAAATAAGAAAGGAAGAAGAGGTGCCGTAGTGGAGGGCTCCGGAATAATTTCGACCACCTGGGGATCTTTAACGCGCACTGAGATCGCACAGCACACGGGCGCCTTAGCGCTTCGCCTCCATTGAAACGCAGCCGACGCGGTCAGGTTTGAACCCGGGAACTCCGGATCAGCAGTCGTGCGCCCTAACCACTGAACCACCGCGGCGGGTGAGGATCGTCTAAGATAGTTTTTATTTTTACGTGAGAGCATGGGTTTCCCCAGGAATTGGAATTAGGAGAGGGGGGCCTCTAAACCTCTAGGGGAGGGGGGCCGAGGAGTGGAAGGTAGGGGTTGTCGTATATAATTATTTTGTATCTGTGTCGTTGATGTGTCGCGTAGTGCTAGTAACCTTTAGGACTGCGACACTGGTGACAAATATGACAAAATTATCCGTCGCGTGTAAAAAAAAAATTCTTCTGAATTAAGGGGGTGCCTTCAGGAAAACAAGTTCCCATACAAAAACAGTCCTCGACTGACCAGAGCCCGCACGCTGTCTTGCCCCTTCAAAATAGCGATCGATACGGTGGCTAAGGCGGAGGCCCATTGGGCTCCCGACTCGGCGACGGCAGCTGCTCAGCTTGCACAATGCTGGGCAGCATACCAGAAGGCGAAAGCGTCGGTTGTTGGGCAACGTGCCGAGGACGGACCGACGGACGTACCGTTGCCCAGAGCCAAGCGTTGTTCTGCCCGCCGAGCGGGACCTCGACGCGGAGCCGCGGTTCTCGGCAGGGTTTCAAGAGCACGGTTTAAACATAGAAGCCGCCAGCAGCTGCTGCGTGCGCGTCGCAGGAGCGGAAAGACGGCCCGCTTTCTCGTTCTGCAGAGCTTGACGCGCTCTGGACCGGTGGCTGGAGCAAGCAGCCGCGAGGTGAATTCCGCTAAAGAACTGTCGAGAGAAAAAACAAAACAATGACAGTGATGCTACGACAGAAGTTGTTATCCTCAGACTGAGTGAAATAGCATGCTATACCTGCCGCGAAAGAGCAGGCTTATCGGCACCCTCTTGGAAAGGCTATCAAACAATGTATTTCTTCAGCATATATATATATATATGTGTGTGTGTGTGTGTGTGTGTGTGGTGTGTGTGTGTGTGTGTGTGTGTGTGTGTGTGTGTGTGTGTGTGTGTGTGTGTGTGTGTGTGTGTGTGTGTGTGTGTGTGTGTGTGTGTGTGTGTGTGTGTGTGTGTGTGTGTGTGTGTGTGTGTGTGTGTGTGTGTGTGTGTGTGTGTGTGTGTGTGTGTGTGTGTGTGTGTGTGTGTGTGTGTGTGTGTGTGTGTGTGTGTGTGTGTGTGTGTGTGTGTGTGTGTGTGTGTGTGTGTGTGTGTGTGTGTGTGTGTGTGTGTGTGTGTGTGTGTGTGTGTGTGTGTGTGTGTGTGTGTGTGTGTGTGTGTGTGTGTGTGTGTGTGTGTGTGTGTGTGTGTGTGTGTGTGTGTGTGTGTGTGTGTGTGTGTGTGTGTGTGTGTGTGTGTGTGTGTGTGTGTGTGTGTGTGTGTGTGTGTGTGTGTGTGTGTGTGTGTGTGTGTGTGTGGTGTGTGTGTGTGTGTGTGGGTGTGTGTGTGTGTGTGTGTGTGTGTGTGTGTGTGTGTGTGTGTGTGTGTGTGTGTGTGTGTGTGTGTGTGTGTGTGTGTGTGTGTGTGTGTGTGTGTGTGTGTGTGTGTGTGTGTGTGTGTGTGTGTGTGTGTGTGTGTGTGTGTGTGTGTGTGTGTGTGTGTGTGTGTGTGTGTGTGTGTGTGTGTGTGTGTGTGTGTGTGTGTGTGTGTGTGTGTGTGTGTGTGTGTGTGTGTGTGGTTTCGCATGGAACATTTCCTGCTTCGTGGGGGGGGGGGGGGCTCAGTGGCTTTGGGGTTCGGCAGCTGAGCCCAAGAACGCAGAATAGAATTCAGGCCGCTGCGGCCGCATTCCGATGGAGGCGAAATTCGAAAACGTCCCAGCGGTGTGCGATGTCAGGACACGTTCAACAATCCAAGATGTTGGAAATAATCCGGATTGCTCCACTGCCTTGTCCACCAGCCTTTTCTTGTATTCTTATTTTCTCCTAGCTGTGTTGCGTCTTTTGGCAGGTTATGATAGTTAATTTTTTTATGGCGCAACGGCATCTGCGGCCAAAGAGCGCCATGGCACGTGGTATTTTATTTTGCCCAAGGTGTGGTCAGAGACCCATTGCCAAAGCATTTCACCATGAATAAGCCGAGCACCAGGCCAGGGGAAAGCTTGTACCCACTGTATCACCGGTGGGTACCCGGCGGCACTGGGGATCGAGCCCCGCATCTCCCGCATGCGAGGCGGATGCTCAACCACTAGGCCACCGCTGCGGTCTTTTGGCTGGTTTTAAGATGATTCAGTACCAATTCGCCCAGTTGTCAGCTTTGTTGTCTTTCATAACCCATACGCGCCGAAATGGTACGTTAAACCCACAAAACCCGCATACCATACCATACCATACCACAACACAGCACAACACAACGTAACGTAACGTAACGTACCGTGCCATAACATACCATACCACATCGACTAAAATATTACATCGAATGACCGGAGGGCGAATTTTCATTTTATGACTGTACTTATGGTGAGCCTTTAAAAAATGTCACACACACGAAAGGGGGTTTGAACATGATTTGAAGCTTAGGAGAACTCATTTCGTAGCTCACCAGCGTACTGTAAAAAAGAAAAAAAAAGGAAGTTTGGTAGTTACGTACGGCTTCAAAAGCACAGTTTCTTGCTCTCATATTGAACCGCTCAAATTAGTACATTATAGCATGCATGGGTACGTGCCTAAATACAACAAAACAGCGTCCACTATCATCAGCTCTACGATGTTCGTCGGGTCTTCGGCCCTCGCGGAAACATACTTTGGGCAAGCGGAGAAGAAAAGGTTACAACTGTGCCTCGTGCCAATGCTGTCCGTGCAAGCGCGAGCAGTCCGGACCACATGCGCGTTCTAGCCTACGTCGTAGCTTGCCGAGCTCCCAGACTAGTCTTAAAGCCCCTGACGTGGACTTGTCCCTGCGCGCCTGTAGCGGAAACTCCTCTTTGGCCATGCACCGTCGCCAGAACCCCAGAACAGGTCGGCTGGACTACTTCTACAACATGCTGTATCGCACCGTGGTCGAGCACCAGGACCCCGTGACCGGGCTGATTCCGGGCCACAAGTTCAGCGGCCACCACGCCTGGGTCCGCGACAACGTGTACTGCGTGCTCGCGATGTGGGCCTTGTCCTTGGCGTACAAGAAGAACGCCGACGTTGACGAGGACAAGGCCACGGCCTACGAGCTCGAGCACCGCTCCGTTAAGCTGATGCGGGGGCTTCTCGTGGCCATGATGAACCAAAAGGACAAGCTCGAGCGGTTCAAGGAGACGCAGAGCGCGACCGACTGCCTGCACGCCAAGTTCGACGCCGCCACTGGCGGCCCGTGCGTCGGCGACCAGGACTGGGGACACCTGCAGATCGACGCCACATCCCTGTACCTGCTCGTCCTTGCCCAGCTCACCGCCTCGGGAGTTCAGGTCATTTTCAATCTGGACGAAGTGGCCTTCATCCAGAACCTGGTGTTCTACATCGAGAACGCGTACTGCGTGCCGGACTTTGGCATGTGGGAGCGTGGCGACAAGACCAACCAGGGAATCCGCGAACTCAACGCGAGTTCTGTGGGCGCGGCCAAGGCAGCGCTCGAGGCCATGAGTGAGCTGGATCTGTTCGGATGCCGGGGCGGACCAGCCTCCGTCATCCACGTCCTTCCAGACGAGACGCAGAAGTGCGACGCGGTGCTTCGCTCCATGCTGCCCAGGGAGTCCAATTCCAAGGAAGTGGACGCGGCTCTCCTGTCGGTGGTGGGATTCCCTGCATTCGCCGTCGACGACCCTGAGCTCATCAGCGAAACCCGAGCGACCATAGTGGGTAAGCTTCAAGGGCCATATGGCTGCAAGCGGTTTCTTAGGGACGGGTACAAGACAGCTCGCGAGGACTCCAGAAGGTTGCACTACGAGCCGTGGGAGCTGCAAGTATTCGAAGGTATCGAGTGCGAATGGCCCCTCTTTTTCTGTTACCTTGTCATCGACGCCTGCTTCCGCGAAGACAGGAACGTTGTGGACGAGTACACTGAGCTTCTTGACCGAGTGCTGATCAAGACCGACGACGGCCTTAAGCTAGTGCCCGAAATGTATGCAGTTCCCGCAGACGCGGTGAACCGTGAATGCGAGCAGCCCCACACTCAGGCACGGGTGCCTATCGGAGAGATCCCCTTCATGTGGGCCCAGTCGCTGTATGTACTGGGTAAGCTTCTTGAGGAAGAATACTTGGCTCCTGGAGAACTGGACCCACTTAACAGGCGTTTCCGATCCCTGAAGAGGCCCGAACTGGTCGTCCAAGTGGTTCTATTGGCTGAGGACAAAAAAGTGAAAGAAAAAATCTCCAGAATCCACCCCGACATTCAGACAGTGGCGGAAGTTTACCCTTTTGAAGTTCACCCAGCCCGCGTGCTTGGCGAGCTGTACTCGCACCTCGGACGGCATAATAAGATGGCGCTCTCCGGGCGCCTATCTAAGGACGTCGGACTGGTGGCTACCAGCAAGATATACCAGGTTAAGAATAGGACGTGCGTCTTCACGCCGCAGAATCTTGACAGCGAGGAGTTCCACTTGGTAAATGATGTGGACCTCTTTGCTAGCACGCTTCGATCAGACGTTGCTATGCTTCGTGCCCACTGGAACGTGCCCGGACGGCCCACCATGGTAGTGACCATCAGCTCGCGGCATCTGAAAGACGAGAAGGTGCCCATCAGCCTCCGCCAGACTCTGAAGAAGCTCGTCGGTGGTTACGTGCATGGCACGCGTGTATCCCTGAACCGCATTCAGGAGTTCATCAGGACGTCGTCCGTGGCCAGCCTGGACTTCCTTAGGAACTATGAGTATGGCGAGCCAGACGCACTGCCTGCCCTGGTCCACGACTACCTTGAAAGCGAGATGTCTCGTTGCCTTCCTAGCCGCAGTCCGGGAAAAGTATCACTGGCACCGCAGAGAAGCCCATCGCGACAGCGCGCCAGTGGTGCAGGTCCCTCTGCCACTCCTGGTCGGGTGAAATCGGTCGCCTCGGGTCTCATCCGGCGGTCCCGATCCCTGACAGGCCAGGAGAGTCCTGGCAGCGACTACCCATTCACGACACTCGCCAGTTTTCAAGCGTCGGCGCAGGCCTCTCTGCTGCCTTCCCGGCTGGTCTCGCGCAGGTCTTCGTACGACGAGGACCAGCCGGTGCCTTTCCGTGCTGTCTCCGAATTCCAGCTTGACCAGGTCACCGACTTCGAGCTGCTCACCACCCTCCGCGACACGGAATCGATGGAGGAGCAGGGCGATATCCTGCACTACCTGTCCATTCACAAGGGCTTCAACTGGGACACCGGCTTGGGTCACCCCCAGACGGTGATCACCGTGTGGAACCTCTTTCAGGACTTCTACGAGCGCGCCTGCCACGAACACAAATGGGGCCTCGTCCGTCACTTCGCTGGGGCCCTGGGCAAGCGAGTCGAGGATCTTGCCAAGTCCGTGACTGACCTGCTCGTGCGGCAAAAACAGGTCACGGTGGGCATGCCTCCGCATAGCGAGCAAGTCATCACGCGACCACTCTCCAACAAGGAGCTGCGTAACATCATCAGCGACGTGCACAGGGGAGACCAAAGCATGGCCATGCTCACGCAGGAGTTGCTCGCTTACCTGGCCATGTTCATCCAAACGGACCCGCACTTATTCCGCGAGATGCTTCGTCTGCGTGTCGGGCTCATCATACAGGTGATGGCGTCTGAACTGGCGCGCACTGCTAGGGACAATGACCAGGACAGTGCCGAACTGCTGCTGAGTCTGAGCCCGTACGAGATGCAGTCCCTGCTGCTAACCATCCTGAGCGGCCGCGAACTCACCGGCCTGCAAACCATCTCGGCGCCGGACTCAGCACACAACAGCTTCGCAACGTACAAGCGTAGCATTGCGCAAACGTTTGTACACGGCGCAGAGATGAGCGAAGCCTTATCAGAGGCGCCGGCAGATAACCAGCACGGCCTTTGGCGGCGGAGAAGGCGTCTGGATGGCGCCTTAAACCGCGTGCCCGTGGGCTTCTACTCGTGCGTCTGGGCCGTCCTCGAGCGCTGCCCAGGAGTGTGGATTCGCGGCCAGTGCTTGCCGTGGGGCCTAACCAGGGAGATGACGGCCGGAGAGTTCAAGTTCGCGCTCCGAGTCGAGGAGATGCTGAACAGGATCCCCGAGCCCGAGTACCGGCAGCTGCTGGTGGAGACGCTCATGGTCCTCAGCATGGCCGTCGACACCGGGACCATGGACAGGTTCCAGGAGCCGGTGGACGTCGAGCGCATCGTGCAGCGGGCCCACACCCTCTTCCTCGAAGACCAGCGCCAGTGGGGGGGAGACGCGACGCTCTGCTGCTGCGTGTCGCCGCCGCTCGTCCCATGCGAGGCCACGGTGGGCATTTGCGAGCGCTTCTACGACTCGGCGCCCAGTGGTGCCTTCGGCACCATGACCTACCTGGTCCGTGCGTTGGCATACCAATTCCACCAGCTGACCAACGCACTGGCGGACTGCCCCGTGTCTTGAATATGGTGTATTTTATGGGGGAAGGCACGACTACGCCTTCCCACACGAGTTGATTCAAGACATCTTGTTCATAGATTCGATGCCGCTCCGTAAAGACAGCCGAAGTTGATACACAACAACGTCTACAATGTGGACAATTAGGAACTCGCTTCGCAATGCGCTGTCTCACAGCAGTGTTTGTGCTGTACAATCGTCACTACGAAAAACCAGGGACTGGGGTTTGGCACTGGACAATATCAAGCTGTGCGTACAAAGTGTGCCATGTCGGACGCAGTTATCGCGGAGTATGTATGTATCGCGAATCGTGCTTGGCATCCATTTAATTGGGCCTTTTGTTCGGGTGACATTACGTCAGATGGCAGCTGATAACGTTTTATTTGCTCAGCGCCGCTCCAAGCACTGAATCTGGCCATTGTTCGTCGCGACAGCAAATATTTTGAGTTCTTTTGTGTCGACGCTGTCTATACTGTCGTGAGCCGGTGCTCATGGCTTGACAATGCCAAGTAATTGTAGGAAGCAACGGCGCCATCGTTGCTGCTTATCTGTTCTGAGGTGCAAAGCATAACTGCATTTCTGAATGCGAAAAAGCTGTTAGAATCCCCTATTAAATAAGTTTAAATATTTTTTTTATAAATTCAGAGCGCGCAGACTGTTTGCTACCTCCTGTGGGTATGTGTAAACTTCTAGGTTGCAATTCTTGATGCTTTACTGTTGAATTCGCAGCGTGCAAAGCTGTGAGACGAGTTTGTAGCCGTATAGGATATTTAACTGTTGAGAGATTGGAATAGCGCAAAATTGAAAGCCTTAATGATTTCCTCATATATGTGTTACCTTATCGGTTGCATTTTGAGATTCTTTTTAGCCAAACTTTCCGTTCAAATCACTGCCACTCGCGCCGAGAGGCGAAACCGGAATTTTGGGTGCTGTAGCATCGAGAGATCGGCAATACGCCCGGTCCCGTGTAAACGCTTGATTTATTGCTAGTGCATGTAAGTGCGGTGAGCCAAATGTGGCGTTAACTTGCTGGAATGCGTAATAAACTGCTTCGCTCGTGTGCGGCGCATGCCTGCAATTTACGTACTCCATCCTTATTACGGCATTGTAAGAATTATTCCCACAAGGAGCACAGCACGATGCGTTAAAGCATAGAATTTCTAAACATTACCTAGAAGCTGGCGCCACCGTATGTGCGAGTTTCTTAAAGAGCAGTTAATTTACAGTGGGAACTCCGCGAAGATGAGGTCTGTTAATTGACACGTCTTCTCCAAACCAAGTAAGTAGCTCAGTTGGCTAGTCCTAATCATCATCATCAGCTCGACTACGCCCACTGCAGGGCAAAGGCCTCTCCCATGCCTCTCCAGTTAACCCGGTCCTTTGCCAGCTGCGGCACCCGTATCCCCACAAACTTCTTAATCTCACTCGTCCACCTAACTTTCTTCCGCCCCCTGTTACGTGCGCTTGCCTTCTCTTGGAATCCACTCCGTCACCTTTAAGGAGCTGCGGTTATCTTGTCTTTGCAAGATAACTGCTTTTTGACAGGCCAAAAGCAGGATGGAACACATGCGGCCCGTGGTGGCAGTTTGCTGAATTAAGCGGCCATGTCCCGCGAAGCTGGGCGTGCAGGCGTGTCCACGAAGTACGGACGTAAAATTGGGTCTGTAAAAAATCTGACGTACACAAGCCCCAGATAACGAGTATGTGGATTAAGGGACACAGAGGACAAACTGGATCTGGCCTGAATCGGTAATTTCCCTAATTCTAACGACAAAGTCGCTACTTTCATAGAAAACGGCGTTTTTATCGATTCCCTGACCCCCCGTATATAGGCGGATGTTCAAAGCGCTAAGCCACAGATACGGCATTTCCGAGCCCTAAAATGTATTTTTTTTTACGGGGATTAGCTAAGCAGCAGTCGCGAAGGGCCGCAGTCAGCGAGCACACAAAAACCATGCAGGTCACCCCAGCACTATCTGCAGCGTCCTCTTCGTCGTCAACAGCACAGCGACAGAACAAGTTCCTCTTCGCCTTGCGACTGTGTACCGTAAAAATATTTTCACATGTCGAACCGGAATATCACAGATTAACCACGCTGACTTCATATAGCATACAGTTTATCACATAGCGTAACCTTATTTCATTTGATGCTTGCATATCGCACTTTTTTGCATTCTTTAATTAGTGTGAAGCTTTCTTTTGGAACTAACTCGAACCTCGTCATAACGAAGTAATGGATATAACGAAGGAATGACGATTCCCCTCGGAAGCTCGGTCAACACGGGCTATAACGAAGTATAGTCGTCGGGCCCCTTCAACGAGGTTCAATTGTATTTCTTCTACATTTTCTGTTCGCAATTTTCAAATGTTTGCGAACTATGTATTGCACCTTGTTTTTATATTAGTAAACAGCAATATATTTGATGTGTGCGTTACCGATGCCTTGCAAAGGGTCACCATCAAGCCTCTAATTGTATTTTTTACCGAGGCTTACTATGTTCATTGTTTTGCTAACTTCATTATTCTAATGGCACGCTTTTGCAATCGTTTGACAGATTAGGATATGAAGTGACCGCTGATAAATGCAAAGTACAAGATGCGTAAAGTATATGGTCATTAATACTGAGGAGAAATCCGTGTTGTCCTGTATCGATAGTATTGCAGCTCCTAATCACAAAAAGACAACTCCTAATTACTGAAAACAAAGCTCTGGTAAGGAAGAGAAGAACAAGAACTAAAACACAAGTATGGCCGTCTAGGACCTCCGAGGTTGACAAACGTGCATAAAGGTAACGCATTTGTACATTAGACCAGTTTTGTTTCGAACCTGCCGGTACATTTTTATTACAGAAGAGAGAAAGACGTTAAAGGGACAGTTTAAATGTTGGAGGACAAAGAAAACCTATACTTGGCGGCGCCACAGGCTGCCGGTTCCTCCCGTTCCGCCATGCTACATGATGGGCTGCTATGCGTGCCCGCGTGGTTTCGTTTTTCACTCGCCTGGATTTACGAACGGGGAGAAGCAGAGGAAATCGAAGTGCGATTCGGACCAAGTTTATGCCTCGGCACGCATCTGTGACATTACTTCTGTCGGCTTTTACTGCAGTTATAACTGGTTAAGCCCTACAAAAGCACTGCGCACTACTAAGTGCCTCCGTGTGCACCGCTCACGGCCAAAGGATACGCGGACGTACTGTGTCGTTCTCCTCTATACATCGACAACCGAAGATGGAGGCTGCTGCAAAGAAAAAGGTCGGGCAGTGCGACGTCGTAGGCCCGTGTCGAGTCACAGCAGGGTAGTAGCATTGTCGGTGGGGTGGCGTATCGTACACTACCACCAGATGAGCGGCGGTAGACCACTTGGTTGACAGGTAGGGCATCGGTGTATGCGCAAGTGTGCTCTCTGCTGTATTTTCGTCCTGAAAACTACTTGCTCAATACATTCCTGAGTGAGTCCTTTAGAATACCCTTGAAGCTCCGCGGACCATGCTGGTACGCGGTTCCATCTACGGTATCAGCAAACAAGTGCGCACCAGTTCTGCGAGTATTCTACCTCATCAGGCAACACACTATATGACGTCATGTAAAATAGCGGACGTCAGAATGCCAACGCTTCGATCGCGAGACTTAATTATCGGCCAGGTTTCCTCTGCTACGTATTGGTCTCAACACTTTTCACAACGCGCGCTTTGATAAAAATGTGCCTGAAATAAGACTCCGTTCTGTGGTACCCAAGGTCCACAATGAGGAGTGGAAGTTGAAAGTTGTGGGAAGCCTGCTAGATTCCCGCCGTGGCGTCTGCGCGGCATCCCGCGTCGCCCTCTTTCCCTTTCTCCCGCCTCGGGCGGCGGAGAGACGGCTGGTGGCTAATCGCTGTCATTCGGCCGCAGCTCCGCCCCCGGCTTCCCAAGGGCCTTTGCCATTGGTGACTTTTGGCGGGAATTCGGGACCCGTTTGGGGTGGTCGCGCGACCTCCGAGCGGGGCCCAGAGAGAGGGACCCCCCTCCGAGACAGCGTAAGGTGCGTACGTTGCTTCTTCGTCCGGGCCGGCCTCTGCCGTTCGGACCAGTTCATACTCGAGCTCGCCTGCGTGGGTCCTCGATCCGCCGCGGCTCGAGCCTGTCCAGGGGTCCAACGACCTCTGACAGGCGCACCTTGCGTTGACTGCCCACTCTCTCTCGCAAACGGCCCAACGGCCGACACGAGAGAGATCACAGCACTGCCGCGGGGACAATCTCCTGCAGCGGCGTGCTAGCGGCGCGCATTTCTCTTGTTGCCCCGAGCGCGCACCGGAGCCTTGCTCTGAGCGCGCCACGGGACGGGGTGACTGTTGAGTGTGTGTATGTACCGCTGGAGGACGGCGTCAATAAACGTCTCCTTTGTGAACTTGGAGGCCTGTTTCTTGCGGCGAGCCGCTCTCCTCTCTGCAGAGGTTGAACGCCGCCGCAGCGGTGCCCAGGGTGCGTGTGGTGACGGCTGATCGGGGCCTTGGCTCACGCGAAGCTCGAACCCGCGGTGGGTAGTGGCCTGTGCCTACTGAGAAACCCACAAAGTTGATCAGCGAAATCAGGTGGTGTGAGTAAGAAAGTTCATGTCTAGCCGGAAAATGCGTACGATGGTTTTATTATCACTGCTACTATATATAAGTTGCTTTCGCGCACTTAGCAGTCACACGTCGCAGAAGACAGATGAAACACGGCTAGCTGATTCTGTACTGCTCTCCACGCTAGCAAACGTACCGCTCAGCATGTTCACGTGCTACAAGCTAGGACAAGCATTTCAGAATTTTAAAAATCTTCAAAATTTTAAAATGTTAATCAATAAAAAGATTATATAATCTAAAGATATGTACGTAGCAGTCTCTGCTCATCAGCCGTGGCAGTGGCTCGGCGTTGACAGCTGCCGCCCCGCTAGCTTCGTTTGCTGCCGGGCACTCTGCTTATATGCTTACCATTCTTGGTAATCGCTCCTCTTGGCATCCGGCTGGCCCATCCGCTTCAGCATTGAAAAGCATCGCACGCTTTGTGGGGCTGAGGTCGCTGAAGTGCAGGCTAGAGTTCTCCGCGAGAACTTCGTTATCGGGAACGGAATCCACAGACGAGCGCTAAATGACGCGTTGCGCGCGGATCCCGCGAGTCACGGAAACGGTAATTTTTGAAAACGTATTGCAAATTGCTGCCGGACAAGCGGCAAAGCCACGAAATGCCGAACTATCGGATTTTGCTCACAAAATTTTCATAGAGTTCACCTCAGTGTCCCTTTAAGGATACCTCGAAATGATTTTGATGATTATTGCAAGAAATCTGTAGAGGTGATCTGTGAGTAATTGAGTCAATGTTAATTAATTTTCAGGAACCTGTTCCCAGCAATTTTGAATTGTTTTCGTTTTTCTTATCAATCTGTATCTTCTTTCAGCCCTTTGTATATTGTATTCTAAATTTCATAAGTTTTCTTGGATGAATCCCCCCCCGTGTAATGGCTGCAAGGGCGTTAGGGTAGCATTGAAATAACTAAAAATAAAATAAATAAATTCAGAGCTCTGCGTGGACCCTACAGTTTACAAATAATAAAAAAATGCTGCTCGCAGCTGATTGGGGCGACACCTCACAGCGTGTTTTTAGCCATCTCTCCCCCTCTGACGTAGAGTGGGAAACCTGGGTGAGCATCGTCATTGGGCATACCCAAGTGAAATGGGCCGGAAGGGGCGTGGTGAGGTAGAGTTTCCTGTTTTATTCATTTTTTTTTCGGGTGCACCAAAGTGTATTAGTTGAGGGGGAGGAAAGAAGCGTCATAATTAATTGCCTATGTCTTTGGTGTGTAATGAAGCTAGCTTAAAAATCCTAGCAGTGCAGTGACGGGTGATGCAGTACCGATCGCTCGTGTGGTTTTCCTAATCTCAGTAAATACCCTTTCATGTTCCTTTTAAGCTAAAAACCTTGTTGCTTATACGGTAACGTCAGCCGTGTAGGCTATGAACGGGTGTCCAACAACAGCATCCTTGTCGTTCTGTAACACAGGTTAAGCTGTTTCGCCCTTCCACAGCCACGACAAAGCAAGAAAACCAGCGAAAGCTCTCCAGCAGTGCTGGTCATGTTTTGGCATATTGTAACTATGAGATTACAAGTTTTTCATGTGAATTGGAAAGTTTTATATATATGTTATGATAAGGTACTATATTTATTTCAACTAAAAGCACTGAACCTTGGCTTTTCTATGCAAATGTCAAATCACAGGGGAGTTTCTGTAATACTGAGTTATGTGTATGAATGATCAACTCGGCTGGGAATACAGTGCTTTTAACAATCTTCTCTATCTGCAGCTCAATTGTTTCAGGTTACACAGTTTCTATCTATACACACATAAGCCACTGGCAACTAGGTTCGAGCCAGCTGCTAAAGTCAGCGGGCAAACTTTTCTGAAAGTACACAAGTCACAAGTCAAAATCCTTATGCTTTTGATGTGCAAGCAAATTCATGCCAACTAGCCATTACATTTGCTTTGATCTCATCAGCTGCTGGCTCGACCACATCAGCTTGATGGTAAGGATCAGCGGATTGCAAGATAAGAAAGCACTCTACATGTCCAGATATCAGGAGGGAAAACAAATTCTCAGTGTGTTTTCATGAGCGGAGAAGTTCAGTGTGTATGTGGCCAGTGCGTTAATTATGAACCATATATAATGCCAATCTTAGAATTTTTCTTTTGTCTGGTGCAGACTAGACGGAATACAGTGTTATTAGACGGACCTCAACAAAGCGGAAGGGGACAAAGAAAAGAAACTTCAGGGGACATTTACGTTGTGGCCTATTTATGGTCCCAGCAGTGGCCTGGGGTCCTCTTGGCATATCATTCGCAGACACAGTCTGTCTCTACTTTACACCCCGTCACATGGGCATTTCAAAAGACCTTGAGTCAATAGTCTATCGAGTCAACAGAGCAGTGCGGAACTCTATTGAGATTTCGAGGGCCTTCGAGTGTTGCCCAACGTTGCTAGCGTTGCTTCGGGTGGCACCAACTTGCACTTTAAATGCACGATACGTTCACAGTAAAAAATCATGAACAAGCATTATTCTCTCACACTTTAATGCAAGAAGTAAAATATTAGTCTGTGCAATAATTTAAATATTGTTTCAGTCTTGTTTAAAGTGCATTAATTTTGTAGTCTCCACTGCAGAAGACGGAAACACCAGAGGTATCAGTGTTGCCAGAGTATTGCAAAATTGTGACAGTAAATTGTGCAAAATGCAGTATCTTTCAAGACAATGCAACTGGCCTTTAATAATAACTAAAAACCTCCTGTGCCACCAAAAAATGTGTATTTCAACACTTTAGATTTATAAAAATATTTTTGTTATTTGCGCAAAACTGAAAGCAGCAATTGTGGCACCACACAAGCTTGGCATAAGACACGTGTGCTGTTTCAATGTTTGAGATTTGCCGTGTAGCAGTGACGCAACTCCTTCGAGTTTTACAGCTATGAGAATCTCGAATGCTCTTAGCTGGATGGTCACTGAAACTGGTCACGTGACAGGGATATTACATTCATAGATCGCAGGGCATACCACTCCTGGTGCAGTGGCACAGTGGTTAAGTGATGCGCCACTGCCCTGGCAGGTGGCTGCTTCAAATGTAGCCACCAGTGGGGCAGTGACCACTAAATGTCATCAACTCATTCACTAACTCAGTGGCACAGTTTATTTCTACTTTCGAAACTGCTGATACAATAAGTAGATCATGGTCATTGATATTACATTTTTATTTAATTTCTTTTGAATATGGGTCACAGTGTAATCTTGCTGCACGGTCTGCTTGCTTTATTTACAGCACAACAAACAGCTGATGTACAGTCAAGCTTTCTAGATGGGCTGTTCTCCACAAATTTACCCTATCTGTTACACATACCCCGAAGAAACCGCTTCAAAGCGTTTTCTTTTCCAGTGTCACTTGTGCCAGTGGCAGCAAGGACGGGAAGTTGCATGCAGTGTTGTCAGCTAACCTAATTCAAGTTAGCAAAAGCGATTTGTGCCCAGCTGCATGTGGGAATCCCATGACTTTACTATATCCAAGTCCTTCAATCTGTCCAGACATCTCGTCTTTCAACAGAACCTCTCAGCTTGTATTTGATTTATGCTTTTGTACGAGTTGTTTAAGCTAATATACAGAACAAAGAAACTTAGTTTTCATCATACAGATATGCCACATAAGTAGCATTTAAAGCCCTTATAAGTTTGCACCCTAGAGCTTACTTTAATTTCTACATACCTGCTCCATTGGATATTTACCAATGGGTTCTTAGTGCACATCACAAGCAGCTGCTACCTATTTTAGCAAAAGTAAATACTCTTGAACTCGGTCACATTCATTCTTAAGAAACACTAAATATGTGCAGTGCCAAAGTAAACTGCTCACAAAGAGGGGCTAACACCATAGACCCAGTGTGAGGCCATCATACATCAGGAATTATTCTGTCTTTCCAGTCAATTGATAACTATATTTAAGACTTCAGGGCTGCCACGTACACCTACACCTATGGTTAATGAAGACAGCATGACAAAGGAAGGAGGCACACATTGGGTGAACAGGAGGGTAAAGTCGCCACGGTAGTCTAATTCATACATTTGAGACTTTTTTGCTTAACTAAAAAGGAAGTGACTCTCCTATATTTAATTTTACAGCATGTATTTCTATTTGTCGTTGCTATGTTCATCTTTTACGTTTCATTTTTTCTGTGTCACATGAAATGTTTTTCATGTGGTATTGTGATTTGTGTTTTTTTCATGCCTCTCCTGCTTGGGCCAACGCTGGCCTGCAGTATTTTGAAATAAATAAATAAATATCAAATTCTTATGTCCACTGATAGCTGTGCTTTACTGCTAACGATCAAACTACATACTCATCCATGGCTGACATCTACTAATGAAACAGCAGTACACAACGGTACATGTGAAAACACAAAATGTACAACAGTACAGATGTGCAACCAACGGCTAGGGTCTTTCTGACTTCAGTTAACAGTCTCCCCTACATAGAAGCCAATGATTCTTCGGTGGTTTGTGAGATCATAACAGCATGCACTAATGAAAGGAAAATTTTTGTGCACAAATAAAAAGCCACAAAATTCTTAAAGGACTGGGTGTGCTCCTAGCAAGCTTTAGAAGAGATTTGTTTTTCAGAATTTAAAACCAGTCGTGGCAGCATCATCTCATATTCTGAAATCATAAAACAAATATTATAGAACTGGGTATACAGGTTGGCTGCAGTAGAATTGTTACAAGGCTTCAGAATTTGGTAGATAGGTCGGACATGTCCAGAAAGATGCTTTGAGGCTATGCTTATGTCACTTGCGACTAAAATGTAGACCTGCCATTTTGAGGTACCCAAAGTATTCCCTCGAACACCATTGATGGGGAGACTAGTTAACGTGCAAGTAATGAATGTGCAGACACTTATGTTTGTGCTTTGTGTTCCTTATTTCAAAGAAATATTGTGAAAGGTTTCAGCAGGAGGTGCCATGATAATGGAATGGTGGAAAAAGCCGTATGGTTGACTCTGTGATCGCTAATTTCCCGGAGTTGAGGTTGTCGGGCTGCCTTGAGTATGAGGTCAAGAATATTAGCAGAATCTTTGGGGATGCATGAGGGACACGTTGCTAAATGGGCAAGGTTAAAATTTAAGCACACATCTACAAACTCATGGGATTCATCCTGTCTAAAAGTAGGCTGATGAGAGGTATTCAAAACTCCAAAGACGTAGGATATGTACTTTAGGGCGTTTTGTTGTAAGTTCGTTCAAAATGTTGCGTAGTTTTCGGGGGAATTAGGGGTTAATGTGGAGTCTGGGGGGGGGGGCTATAACAAACTCCAATTAGTATAGATACTGGTGTGGCACAACAAAGGAGTCGTAATATTTCAAGGTCTGATCGGATGTTAATATGGGAATACTGTAAGCTCATTGCTTGTAGTGCAGAAGTTCAGCGGCGCTCACATTATCGGTCACCTCTGTCAGCAAAAGCAGGCTACTGCCCGTTGACAAGGCTGTACACACAATCGCACTTAGAAAGCTGACCGCATACATTACAGAAAGAACCCAACATCAAGATTCCTTTGAATTGACTTCTCAGAAGAGTCCTTCATTATATAGCTGTCAGGACATTACACCTAAAACAATGAAATGATAATTGGACAACAAAAAGAAACCATTTTGTTTTAGTGTGTAGACACACCTTGAGCACTGATGATGCCTGTTTATGGCAACTACCTTGTTTGAAATGCGTTGCAAGAACTACTGAAATGGCTTTTAAACTGAGTTACTAGCGTTACTAAAGCAGAATGGTTAAGCTTGGGCCGGAGCAGAAATTTACAGGCTCAATTCAGAGGCCGGTTCGTTGAAAGCAAGACTGATTCATAGAGTGGCTCCGAGCAGGGCCACCTTTATAAAGCCTAGTATATTCATTTATGACTCGGTCTGTGCGCACGACGTCGTGATCTTAATCCGGAAAAGGTATGCGCACGACGCGACCTTAGCGCCCTCAGCGGCGGTGGCGGCGCGTGCTCGACGAAGGCTGTTCGGGTTCGGCTGCCGGCTGTCGAGCCCGTGCCCCCTACTCCGGCGCCAAACATGGCTCACGGACGGTCGCGGAGACTGCTTTCTCGTCACAGTCACGTTACTCAAATCGGCGGCCGGACGGCTCGGCGTTGTGTGCCGCTACCGCTGCCCATGCTGGCGATATATACTGATTGATCGCGGGTGCGGTCAGCGCCGTGATGGTTGCCCGCTTCCTTGTGCACATCGAATTTTCCTTTGCAAACATAATCGGCCGCAGCAGCAGCGGACTTACGAAAGCCGGATACATGCAAATTGAGTTTGGACCCCCCCGGGCACGTACAGGAGTTTCGGTTACGACTTATGCCACACACTGCACTTTTACTTAATGGAAAGAAATAATTATTACTGTTCCTTCTGATAATTTCCGGAAAATTGTAGTTCTACTTTACCACTGTTTCCTCGCATGCCTATGCTTTTTCATTGCGAACTACTAGAACTTATGCGACAGTCTTCAAAACTTAAAGTAGCAGTACTTCACACGGCTCCACGATTCCAGGCAGGCAGCCACTTCACCGAACAGAGAATGTAGCACTGCTAGAAAAACAGTTATAAGCTGCTGTCGTACAGTCTATGACTGCTGTTAAACGTGATAAGGAGCACCAACCTAAGATCGAGTTCCGCGCGCGAGTCAGCCCGACGACGATTGGGGTCGGGGTATATTACTGTTGTAAGGCGTGTCAGTTCTGACTCTGAGCAATACGGCACGAGCACGGCGTTGCGGCGGCCGAGCCAAACATTCTTCAACAGCAAAGGGATGTCAGTTAATTCTGATTCGGGCAATACGGCACGAGCACGGCGTTGTGCTTTTCAGCGCAACTGTCACGAATCTCGCTGCCAGCAATTCGGGTACCCCCGTAAAAGCGGAAAATAATTGCCACCGCACATCGCTTTATTTACAGATTGCAACGCCAGCAGCAGCTCACGACGGCGCGCCAAGCAGTAGTACGTCCGGCCGCCGATTTTAATCGAGTAGTCGGGGCGGCCGGCGACCGAGCCGAACATTCTTCGAGCGCGCGCCGCCGCCACCGCCGCTGAGGGCGCTAAGGTCGCGTCGTGTGCATACCTTTTCCGGTTCAAGATCACGACGTCGTGCGCACAGACCGAGTCTTCATTTATTGTACCACGGAAAACTGATCCAGTTGACCTTGTAACGGTTTCGTGAATTGTTTAATGGCTCTTCTTTATACATGTCCTCCGAGCCCGCTGCTGGCAGCGGTTACCACCGATTTTGAGGAAGAAAGCTTAAAACGTACGCTCACGTTTGCGCCGACAGCGTGCAGAGAACAAAAATTAGTGATATCTCGCACCTGACTTGGTAGCGTCGACTCGCGCGCCTCGCAAAACTCATCGCTTGCATGTGCAGAATTTGCTAAGCGATCGGCGGCTGCACGCGAACCACTGGTATCTCAAACAAGCAGTGGCATCCCAGCATTTGTAGCGCGGTGCAGGCTGAAGGGTGCAAGATTTGTGCAACGGCGAGACTATCGATGCTGCACCTTCGTTCTACCGATTATCCAACAGGGGCGAACAGCACCGATCAGGTCAGCGGACACGGGTCACAGAACTACACGGGGCATTGGCTACACATGACATACCGTTTTCGCCGTTTTAGCCACTCTTATCTTCCACGATGCATTCGCTGCGTTTGATACAGATGCAGAAAGGTAAATCCTGAGACGTGGGAAGAGTCCGTCCGTTATCAATCCATCCGTCCAGCTATTCGTCTTCGTATTCCGCGAACGTTTCATTCTGCCAGATTACTAGCGTAGGTAATTAAAGTATGCGCGAAGAAAAAAAATAATCAGTTTTTTTGCATAGTCACATTGTCTTCTTTCGCTTGCTTGACCAGCTATTAAAGATGGCGCTGCGTATCACCCAGCACGCCGTGCATATTCAACGCACTAGCAATCTCTCTACCTAAACGTAGCAACATTGGTGTAAGATCTCCAGGTTCTTTATTACATCATAAATAAGCATCTTTTTACATAAAAAGGCTAGTATTTGTCAGTTTAAATATAAAACATAATGTAAAGATTACAAATGCCTTTTATAATTTAACAAGTTGCCAAATATTTTGCACTTTAAAAGAGCTAACCTAAACAAAGTACGTTGTGCACCTGGAGCAAAATGTCGAGTCCTTTTAGTAAGGATGTGGTTAGCGACTGCGTCTGTGGATTATGCGCCCATTTGGGCACTCGCTTTAGTTCACTCAATTTTTGGGAGGCCCTACGGGGCTTCATTTGCAAACCAAAAAATAGAATGCTAGTGCTGGCATACATGCACCTCTCGCCGAGGAAATCTTGTTATATGGTGGTTGGAACGGTCGATGAAAAACGTGGCGTGAGTTCCGAGTTTCGAAGCGGGTGCTTTCTTTCCTTGTTTATGTTTGTAAGGTCATGCTCTTAAACAGGTCACGTCAAAGCAGTGGTAATCGGAACAATAACTAAAAAAAAAAGTTGGAAAACGGTAGAACAGTTTTAGCGAAAAGTGGCGCCAATCTTGAAAACGGCGGAAGTTTTGAGACCACTAGCCCGGAAGTGTGGGTGGAGCCAAGCGTAGCGCCAAATTTGAACACCCGATATGAATACTCAGAAGAAGCGAAGGAAAATGCGCTGTTAGTCGAAATCCAATTAATTAGTCATTAAACGAAAAATGTTACGGGGAATTAATGATGTAGCGGCGCGGAGCGATGCCAGGCCAACCGTCATGTACCGTTTGGACGCAATTCGAAGCATCCGTGAAATGAGTATACCGCTTCTATGTGCGTCGAAGCATCCGCGTCGCTCCTACGCCATTGGCGGTTCGCCGAAGTGACGTCACGATCGCGTGAGAGAGACGGAGCGACGATATAGCGACGGCGCACCAAAAAAAAAAAAAACTTGAAATGAGTATACGGCCCCTTCCTTTTTGGCGCTCCGTTTGTACGCCAGTCGTTCTCGCGTGCAGATGCCGTGGTGCTTAATTGCGCGTTTTGTGGGCTGTGGCATCATGTTTAAGCCGTCTGTGCCATCGCATAGTGCAGCTTCAACGTCCAGACAACATGTAAAGAGAGTCAAAGAGAGGCGCCGAGGAGCCGTCAGTGCTTTCGCATTACTCCAAGGCGGGTTACCGGAGTGATCTCGATTTTTTTTTTTGTTCAGAGCATGGGTCTTAATACGCGGCCCGCCGGCCTTTATGCCGGCCGTCCAAATTTCATCTTTTATTCCGAAAGCTGGCTTAAACGAGTTTTTTACGCAATAATTTTTTTTTTTGAAGCGAAAGCATTTCGGCCCCGTCAGGTAGTTACACGCAGTGACCGAACGCTCCGCGAGTTCTACCTTGAACGATTAATAACTGGACGCCCCACTCCAGTTGTAGCGAACACAGTGCTAGCGCGTGTGTTTTAATTCCTCTAAAATGAACTAATCACGCGCACAACTTGGACACATTTCTTATTGTGTAAATAGTTTGTATATATTACTTCTCCCCATATCCTCTCTTCCTGTCCCCTCACCTCTTTCATTTAATTTCTCCATTCTGCCTGCTATCCTTTATTTCCGCTGCCCCAGCTCAGGTGCTTCAGTATCCATGGCAGATGCCGGGGCTAGCAAGTCTTTTCCTTCCTTTTTATATATTTTAATAAAAAAAAACCGCTACCACCACCGCCGTCAGCGTGGCCGCAAGTTTGACCTTCAATGTAGCTGGCGGTCACGCGAGGACATAACGCGTCTCACATATCTCGGTGTACGCCCGAATCGCGCCATAAGGGAAAGCAAGTGAAATGAAGTTGGTTTTAAGGAAAGGAAATGACGCCTGTCTCACATATCTCGGTGGACACCCGAACCGCGCGGCAAAGGAAGAAAAATGAAAGCAGCTTTTAAGAAAGGATATGCCTTGCGCCATTTCCTTTCCTCAAATAAGCAATTTCTTTTTAATAATAATTGGTTTTTTTGGAGGGAAAGGAAATGGCGCAGTATCTGTCTCATATATCGTTGGACACCTGAACCGCGCCGTAAGGGACGGGTAAAGGAGGGAGTGAAAGAAGAAAGGAAGAGAGAGGTGCCGTAGTGGAGGGCTCCGGAATAATTTCGACCACCTGGGGATCTTTAACGTGCACTGACATCGCACAGCACACGGGCGGCTTAACGTGCACTGACATTGCACAGCCCACGGGCGCCTTAGCGTTTTTCCTCCATAAAAACGCAGCCGCCGCTGTCGGGTTCGAACCCGGGAACTCCGGATCAGTAATTCTTCAGGGTTCAAATGAATGGTTCGTAGTAAGCTGTTCTGAGAGAGAGAGAGAAGAAAGAAAAGGAAAGGGAGATGGGCCAGCTTCCTTGCATATGGCGACAAGTATGAAGGGATTGGTTGAGAAGATAGAAGAAAAGTCGAGTCCAACATGTTCATGGCATCGATTCATGAAAAGCATTCGGGAAACTTGAAATTTGCGATTCAGGCCACTTGCCTTCCGTTGAGAAGTGACAGCAACCCTTACATCCCAAGAAACAAGGGCATACGTCGGAAGCTAAGGCGTATTCAAAGCTATGAAGGACTGGGGTAAGCGCATCCAGGACTTGCAGTGAGCGCACTGTCGCTGGAGTCCGGATAATTTGTCTAACAGAGTGAGAATGCCGTTAAGCAAATACTTAAGCCTCACTAGGACTTGCCAGTCTTCTTCTCGGGGCTTGTTTGGAGCGGAGCGGTTGGGCTCGTTGACACGTAACGCTGGCACAAGGCTTTTGTATGTAGCGCTAAAATGGATGCTGATGGGTAATTACTCTCTTATTTGAAATCTACTGCACCTTGGAGAATTTGTTTTGAATTAGCCGTTGTGTATTGTCCACGTGAGTTACCTGGCGGTTCGTTCCTCAAGGTATTGAGGGACCGACAAAGTACTAATAACGCACTGAGCGCGCAGCTCAGTGTGACATGGTGCGATTATCGCTGAAGCGTCATTTTTCACCTGTAATCACTACGCTTTTACTCAATAAATCTACATCTACTTGGTGAGGCACATCGTAGCGGAAGCCTCTCCACTAAATCTCGAACACCTGTGGTTCTTGATTGGTCTTATAGCTCTTGTGGATCGTGCATGCGATCGCCGTGAATGGGATCAAACCCGGTATCAGATTTCAACTCAGGTGCAAAACACCTCAACTGCTGTGCCACCACGTCAATTGCAGCGAGCTCTTTCCTCATCTCAGCTCAGTCCTGTTTCTTATTAAGTAAACGTTCCGGAGCTGAAGTACCATACAATTTCTCACCATTACCTTGAGAGAAAGATGGCGCCAGCGTCTATGCGAGTTTTTTAAACAGCACTTCCGCCTCCGCGGGAATGCCGGGAAGACAAGGTTTCTTATTTGGCTTGGCTAGTATTGACCTTAAAACATGGATTCTACCTCGGAATCGGCAGCTCCGCCAGCCGCGAGGCTCTCGTCTGCGTGCCCATGAAATTATTTTAATAATTCCCTTTTGACTCTTTTATTAAATTTAACACAAGTGTAAAGCTGGTATGAAAACTTTCAGAGCACTTCTTTGAGGGCTGCCTCGAGAACAGTCGTATTGTTACGGCTGAATCCACAAGGTTGCCCAACAATAGCCAAGCCAAATACGAAACCTCATCTCCCCGTCTCTCCTTCGCCTCTCACGGTTGGCGAAGCGCAGCGCCGTCTGCTTTTTTTTTTTTTTTGAGGTAGTACTTTCAAAAACTACGCGTAAAGTAGGGAGCAATAGTAAGTTCCTAGAGAAAATATAGAAAAAAGAAGCCTGTCTGGTTTGGCAAGAATCCATAACAGACGCAGCGTTAACAGACAAACCGACAGAATAACGAGGACAATAAACGCATCGTTTTCCAAGGCTGTCAAGCACGTTTTCACCAAGGGATCCAAGAGACGCTTTGCGCTTTTAGCAGCACTGCTTCCCTGTACACGCTTTCCACTGCAGCGAACGCCTGTTGCGGAAAGCCAAAGAAAAGCTAGAGCGAGGCGTGTTCACCACTTGGCCCGTTAGATGGCAGCGTGGTCGCCATGTCCACTTTTAACGAAGAAAATGCTAACGAAGATGACACATGTGCTGTGTGTGGTAATTATCTGTAGAAACAATAGAACACCTCATAAGAAAATGTGATGGTATCCACCCCGATGTCGATGCAGGCACAGTCACTCTTCCTGAGGCCCTAGGGTTTAGAGATAACAATAGCCATGCAAATAAATTGCGGTGAAAGCCGCCGCGGTGGCTGAGTGGTTACGGCGCTCGGCTGCTGGCCCGAAAGATGCGGGTTCGATCCCGGGCGCGGCGGTCGAATTTCGATGGAGGCGAAACCTAGAGGCCCGTGTACTGTCCGATGTCAGTGCACGTTAAAGAACCGCAGGTGGTCGAAATTTCCGGAGCCCTTCACTACAACGTTTCTCATAGCCTGAGTCGCTTTGGGACGCTAAACCCCCATAAACCAAATCAAATCTGCGGTGAAAATTAGCACTAAGCGATTAGAAAATCGGTGGCTCAAAAGCAGAGAGGTGACATAAGGTTAAAAATGTAGGAAGGCGTATTTAAAGAAAATGGCGAATTTTAAAACTTACAACACAGTTAAACAAAAATAAAGGAAACAAAAAGCTGAGCATGGTGGCAACTGCCATCACGCCCGTTTCAAAGGGGACGCTCCTACCTTCCATCCATCCATCCACTGAGTCCACCCTTACAAATATTTTTTAGACAGTTTATATACACTGTCCATAGACTTCTGTCTATAATGTTTATATAGGCAAACCCTAGAGAACGGTCTATAGGCAATACAAATCGTATATACAGTCCATAGACAATCTATAGATTTATGCTCATACACTTTTAGTGCAGTTATGTCTATAGACAGTCTATAGACTATGAGGAGACAAAATAAATGTCTATAGGAAGACAAGAGAGTCTATAAGAAGTCTATAGCTTTCAGAAAAGCAGCGCAAAAAAGGACGTGGACAAAGACGATATACGAGGCATCTTTTTTGCGCTGCTTTTTCTGAAAAATATGTGACAACACGCCCGAATCGCCGCATTAACCACGAAGTCTATAGACCATTTTTATAAGGGCACACTGTCCACTTTGCTCACTGTCCTCGACATCGACGGTGAACTGGGGAGCAGACGAGTGCATTTGTGTAAGCAACACGATCGGTAGTTCCAGGAAGCAGCAGAAAGGAGTTGTTTTCTAAGCAGCTCGGAAACTGCGCCGGGTTTCTTGCAGCAGTGTTTCTTTGTGCTGTTCGCTAGTGAAAACGTGTTTCTTTCCGAAAAGAAGAGGGCAGCACTGAATGTGTATTTTTAGTCCAGCCACATGTGCAGCCATCGCACACGCACAATGGATGTACGATATACCTTGGCCCCGTGGCTACGGTGACCCGGACGTTACTGGAATGCTGCGAGAATTTAAAAAAAAAGTATGTGAGTGAAACAATGGTAAGACGAGTGCCCCGGACCGCACTCTGACAAACGGGTTACCGCCACCTGCTCGAAACGGCATTGTTCAACGCGCGTCGAAGAGTTACACACTTCCCGTTATAGTTGAACAAATAGACGCCTTTTAAGCGCCGCCACATTCCTCGCCTGACTGTTATTGTACGCTCCCGGTGCAAGCTCAGTGTAAGAAGCAGCGACAGCTCTCGTTCGCAAAGGTCCTAACAGCAGGCGCCTTGCCAAGTTAAGCGCGTTGAACCATCATGAACCTAGTAGGCCCAATTCTCGCCATTTATAGCGTGCGTTTCAAGCAAATTTCACACAGAGAATGCATACTCCGCGGAGCCTAACTTATCGGCTACCTTTTAAAAAAGCTTGTCCCTGCTACGGTGCACTCAGACCACGGAGCCTCATCGATTGGTAAACTTGGTGGTTGCGGCCAGGACTGCCGTTTAGGGTTATGTCTATCGATTGTAGAGGTTTGGTACACATAGTAAATATGCGGCAGCCATTCTCCTGACCCACATGGGCTTCGGCTAACCAATAAAAATCAATACGAGGCAGTCACAATCGAAAGAGTTGACTGTAACCTCGGCCCCAGAATATTTCCGAAAACGCAAGGAATAAATCGATCATATTAAATGGTTTTCCCGTTCCACATGATGCTCCATCCATACCCTCTTTATAGCGTCGGCGCCGCTGAAACGCTACCGTCCCCTCGCGTCTATATCATCGGCATTCTTGGTGACATTGAGCAGTTCCTGCTTCAGGCACAGCTGCACCATTAGGCAATTCCCGCTACCACTCAAACGTTAGGCATTACCTGCCCATGAGGTCCCAATGCAACAAGCATTTCTTCAACTTTCTTAGTAGAAAAATATTGGTGAAATGCGATTCTCCCATTGAAAATTTTTACATTACACTACACCTTTTTATGCGCGTACAAACATAGCTTTTTTCCCACGAACAATTGAATATTGGAATTCAATACCAGGTGCCTGCCGTTCGCTCCCATTAAACGAATTTTTGTGTGTGCTTCAATCCTCCACTCCTGCTATATCCCCACCGAGGCTGCAGTATGTGAAAATAAATAAGGAAACACGAGCGGCGATTGGCTGCGGCGACAGCGTATAGTGCTCTCGTGCAATGGCCAGCGAAGCTGACCCGTTCGCGCCGCCGCGGGTTCTAACCCAGCCGCGGCAACATTTTATTATTTATTTTTAGTTTGGCCAAGGTCACCTTCAAGGTCAAGCTTCGCACAGACTCGGTGAGGCGGTTAGACCTCGTGAAGTAGTGCTTTCGCACCAAAAAACTGTTTGTTGCGGCGCAGAGAGGAGCGCCTATAGGAATGCATTGTGACTATAAACTCAAAATGTTCCGGAAAGCTCCCGAGTTGCTTTTACGAGGACTGTATTGAAGCTTGCGACTTGCTCGCTGCACTATCAAATCCTCTGCAGAGCCATTCCTTTGGATCGTACCTTCACAAAACTCAGCAACCAGCCGAGAATGTCGCGCAGGTTTGTTCGGAAGCCAGCTGCGAGCAGCTGAGCTGTGCCGTTCGTCCTGGCACGACGACGTGAAGGGGGCGGTAAACAAACACCGAGGTGCCTCCTCCAGACCGCGTGGCTTTCATCCGGAGGCGTGACTCGATTAAATGCGACGACGCGTGGGTGCCAGGCCAAACGCCTCGCCGGCGCCGCGGCGAACCAATGGTGCGTTCAGTCGGCGCCGAGTCGGCTTCGGCGGACAACCGCGGGGCCAAGTTCCATCTCCGTGCGCGGGAACCAGGCGTGACTGGGAACTTTCCGCATTTAGTTGTCGGGTGCGGAAGCACTGTTTGCTTTCGGCGGCATGCTCTCGGTGAGTGAGTGGAGTGAGGGAGAGAGAGTGAGTGAGTGAGTGAATTAGTGAGGAGTGATGAGTTAGTGAGGAGTGAGTGAGTTTGAGTGGATGGGTGGGTGAGTTAGGGAGTGAATGAGTGAGTAGGCTTACTGGAGGGAGTTGGCTCCCTAGCTGCATGAGGGAGTAAGCTAATTATTGAGAGCTAGTTGGAGAAAGAGATAAAACTTCATTTCGCCAGCCAGACTGGCTCGCTTTGTGAAGGGTGAGTTTCTAGTAGCCTGACTGACATGGCGGATTAAAGCGGGTACGACTACGACCCCCGGCGAGAGGCGAGAGATCTTCCCTAAAGCAGTAGAGACCTCCATTTTCTTTTGGCGAAGAATGTTCAAGAAATTCACTCTGCAAACATACGTCCCTGGAGCACCTGCTCATTCGCTGTGCCGCGTTCGCTGACGCTCGTCGCGATATGCTCGCGGCCTACAGGGCGCGGGGCATGCTCCCAGACTCGCTCAAGACTCTATTGTGGCCGCAGGGCAGTGCGCGCACCCGTGAGCGAACTATGGTGAGCCTCTGTGCATTTCTCGAACAGACGGGCTTGACGTCCCGTCTGTTCTGCGCCAGGTAGTGATGCGCTGTGACCGAACGCTCCGTGTGCACTACCTTGGACGTTTAACAGCTGGGCGCCCCACCCCAGCTGTTGTGTGCAAAGTGTTGTGCGCGTGTGTTTTATTTTATTTTCTTTGTTGACTGTACACGCGCACAACCTGGACAACTTTATTGTTATCATTTGTAAATGGTGTAAATATGACCACTCCCTATGCTCTTTCTTGCTGTCTCCTCACCTCTTTCATTTCTCTTCTTCATACTGCCTGCTATCCTTTATTTCCGCTGCCTCAGCTCAGGTGCCGCCGACACAGTGATGACCGATGCCGGGGTTGGCAAAAATCTTTTAACTTCCTTTTTATTATTTTTATCAATAAACACTTACTACTACTACTACATACGTCCCCTTCCTCCTCCCCAACCGCCCCCTCCAGGAGCTGCTCATAAGTCCGCACCCCGTGACTGAGTGATAAAGTGGGCTTATTTGCGCCAGCAGGTCAAGTGAGTTGGTCGGTTGTGTGTGCGTCTGAGCGAGCGGGCATATGAACGAGAGAATGAACTGATGACAGGGGAGTACTTAGGCAGACTAGTTAACGTGAAAGGTCAACTGCACTACAAGCATAATTTTTTACTTACAGAAAGAGGTTAAAAAACTCAATATTAAAATATATTCAATAGAAATTCAATAAGTATTCAATAAATTCTAAGTTCAATAAATCGACAATCCTGTGTTTTGTCAAGCTGTGGTTTGCATGAAGGTGACAGTAGCAAAGTCAGGAGGAATATAGCAAATAGCAATCTCCATTCTTTTTTTTTTCATTCCATTGAAATGTAATCGCACCTAGTGACTCTAATCGCACCCATTTATGTGGCCAGATGCAGAGCGTGCGCTTACTCTCTATGTTCTGTCCTTTTAGCCGTCGTGTGCGCTTTTAAGGGCACTGTCATTTGTATTTTAATGAGCACTTATGATCTCGCCTCCATGACGATGAGACCTTCGCCCATCACTGTTCTCAAAACCAGGCTGACAAATCCGCTTCCCGCCAGCCACTCACCGCCCCCACCCCCTTTCTTTAAACTGCGCATGCTCTATTGTCTTTCTTCGATAAAGCATCCGGCTGGGCGAGTTGGTTCTGCGTAATTAGCTAAGTCGACAGCGCAACATAGGCAGGACGAAAGAAGATAATAAACGCTCGTGGGCGCTTCTAATTACGTATCCAATCAGAAGCCTATAGACCGATCCTTATTTCTACTTTGTCGAATAGCCTAAGCATGATACGCTTTACGGCGTGTTTTTCTCTTGCTCACTCATGCCTGCTACCCGTTTGTTCGCTTTTCCGCGTCTCCCCCGGTGTTCAGCAGAGCACATCCGAAGCTCGCGCAACCGACCCGTTCGGGAAAGCGGCATACAGATGCGACAAGGCGGTTTGGCGTTAGCCGCGTTGTTTGCCCTCGGCAGCCTCGCACCGTGGCTGCTGCTAGGCTGCCGCATACCGGTGGCGGCTGCGGCTTATTAAGCCGTTGCTGTGACCGTTGTAATGCCGATGCATACCCAACAATTCTGGACAAAAGCATTTTTGAGCGGGAAATTGTTTATGAACGAAATTTTTTTCATATAATGTAAGATTTCGCTATAACAATATCCACACATCACCCGACGGCAGACTTGTATTTTTTTTTCTATTCACGTTTTTGCTATGGTCAAAAGCGTTCCCCGTTGGTTTTCTGTGGCAGTCTTAACTGCTCGATGCGATCGCTAGAAACACTTTAAAAGAACGATTTTGCTGCATATCAGAATAATGGACCATTACCTTCAGTATTTCCATAAGAGTGTCTTACAATTTAATAATTGGTTTAATAATTGGTTTTTTGGGGGGAAAGGAAATGGCGCAGTATCTGTCTCGTATATCGTTGGACAACTTACAATTTTCCAATTGTATGATCAGCATTCCTTGATCAAGTCCAGCTTTCTCGGGCAAAAATTTTGAAAAAAAAAATCTTACAATTTCTCAATTTTCAAAATTTTTGCCCGAGAAAGCTGGACTTGATCAAGGAATGCTGATCATACAGTCAATGCAAAAGCGACCTGAAATGAGCGTTAGTTTCGATGACTCGAGGTTCTGAAGGATTAGTGTCACGTCACAGTCGAGAAAACGGCCAGCCTTTTCTAGTGAGATATTTAGCGAGATTTTAACGCGATATAGCCTTAAGGGGCCCGTGCACGACGCAGAAAATCCGGTGTCGTTGACCGTGAGCGAAAAATCCACGAAAAATCGCCAGAGAAGCAACCTATCGGAGGCAGGCGGGCCACCTAGGTCACGTGACCTTGCCGCGTCATCACAACCTGCCCACCGGATTGTGAGCAAACTGCTCACCGTGGCAGATAGCAGAGCGGCAAGCCGCCACGCGACTGGCTGAAAGGCACTCCACGCGTTGGTTGACTCCTCCTACTTTAGGAGGTGAGTTCAACAAGAAAAAAAAAAGGCGGGAGCCGGAAAGTTTAATTCTGTCGGCGTCATTCGCTAGAGGGCCCCCTTTAAGGGACATCTGTAACTTCGCACCCCACTATATAGTGGTATCGGTGGCTGCTTTATTGTTTTCAGTGTGTGCATGAATGCTTAGTGGTCGTTGTACCGGCAGCTAACTTGCGACGGACCTGGAGGCCGAGTTTTTATAGCGTCTGCGTGACCTGACTATGTTGTTCCGTGTGACGTCAATGTATCTATAGGCCACTGAGTGGGGCGCGTTGTCGCGGCGTCATGCGTGACGTCGCTGCTTTATGACCTGCCAGTGTGTCCGATTATGATCATGATGACGGTGATTGCTATGAACATGTCCTCTGCCAACGCGAGGCTCCTCAGCTCCTGCCCCAGAAGCCATTTGCTTGCGTCCTACCGACAGGCACGTTTGCAGAAAGGCGGACTTTCCTCCATGACTCACGCGTCGACGGAGCCCTAGCAATAAAGGCTGGCAGCATGTTCCGTGCCATGCGACCACCGCTTCGCCCTCAAAGCCTGCCGCCGCGCCGTCGCAAAGGCAAACACACACGCCCTGCGGAACACCCGCTTTGTCAAGGTTGCCGGCATTCGCCTCCCTCTCGCTGCCTTGGCGCACTCAATGAGACTGTATCTTATGGCCGGCAAATAAAAAACATGGGGGAGAGAGATGGGGGAGGGGGGTGCTCTTCCGGCCCGGCACCGGAATTCCCACTAACTATATCGCTGCCTGGCCTGTTGCCACGCCGGTTTACGACCCGGCTCTTTTACTTGCCGGTGGAAAGCCAAAGTACGCTAGTGCCCATACTTGACTGACTGGGGCGCCACTTGTGCAAACAATACGAGCCGCTGACGAGTATGCAGTCCGCTGTTGTTCAAGATCGGTAGTAGCCATTGTGCAGCAGCCGTGTACTGTTCAGCTCACATGTAAAACAATTACATTGTGTGCATGAAGGTCAGTGTCTGTTGCTCGGATATGAATGCGTATTGTGTATTGGGCGAGCACATTGCCATTATATTGTCGCGTAGCGAGCTGCGCCAATTTCGCGCGCCAATTTTTCGAACTAACAGCCGAGAAGTGAATGTTTTCTTGTCCCCGCGGCGTGACTGTTGCTGCCTCCCGCAGTTAAGTGTGCACTCCGTTCTGCAAAGTACTATAAAGGGGCCTCACACTACCCCCCTAGAGACACTTTGTCGTGCGACAGAACCCACGAGGCTCTGTCGCACGACAAGAACTTGTCTCACGACACAGAGTTGTGTCATGCGACAGAAATACGACAGAAAATTCTGTCGTGCGTTTTGATGGGGCCGACGTGGTTAGCAGACTCCATTTTCTTTGGCTATTTGTAAACATGTGTTGGGCGGCCCCATCCCCGGCGCCGTTCTAATGCTTTGTTTAAGGAAAACACAGTAAGCCGCCACAAGGAGGGTATAGCCAATTAACTGCGAAAAGACGAAGCCTTGCAAGGTCGCTTTCAATCCTCAAAACGGAGTCGACGCGTGGACCCCTGGGGTTCCGAGGGGGGTCCGGAGTAAGTTATTGCTTTCGACGGCGCACCGCGTGCCGGACCGGATGTCCCAGAGACGGGAAGCGATGGGTGGAAGCGCGACTAGGGGGGTACGTGCGGTTCCGACTGTGTGTTCGCCTTCCTTGGATTTTCGCTAGCGTTTTGGTGCGTTTGTGTCTGTGTGCCGTAACTACAAACGAAAATGCGTAACGTCTTCGTGGAATTTACGCGGTGATCGCTAGTAAACAATCTCGTGGGCACCGGTGTTCTATTGGCTCCTTCAATTTTAAAGAAATTGTTCTCATTGACTCCGACAAGCGCATTTCTGATTGGTTACCAAAAGAGTCCCCAGGATGCCTGGCAAACGTTTTTAATAGCGTTTTTTTTTTTTGGCGGCAAGGAAGAGAGAGTAACGGCCACCTTCCGACTGCAGAGACCCCTGCTCGGAAGGTGTTTCGCGCCCCTGTGTATTACTGACTGTTGTGGTACTTAATCATAGATGTGGTGTAACAGTTTGTTCACTTTAACTAATGTTTCGGACTTATCTTTAATAAATCAAACTATTCAAGTTAAATCAGTGCTACTCATCGACATCTGCTGGTCCCCTTCTTCGACATGGCAGAGCCAACCTCCAAACGCCACGGACGTACAATACGTTGCAATACTAGCATCACTCTGTCCTTCTCACTTTAATTATGGCACTTTAATTATGGCACTACTTCACGAGGTCTAACCGCCTCACCGAGTCTGTCCATTCTTTCTTTGCAGAGTAGCAGGCCTGAAACAGCATGCTGTCCTGGCCCACCTCTCCGCTGATTCCTTGTGTATAATCATCATCGGCCTCAGTACGTAGTACACTGGAGGAAAAAGGCCTCTCCCAAATTCTTCCTGTTAACCCTATCGTGTGCCAGCTGTGGCCACCTCATCCCTGCTGCACATTTCCTAATCTCATCCACTCACCTGACTCACTGACGCCTTCTGCTGTGCATTTGTCATTCCTTGGAATCCATTCTGGTGCACTAACAGACCATCGGTTGCCTGTTGTCCCCGTTCCCGGTCAAAGTGCAGATCGAAGCTCCATCTGACCTTGGTGACCCCGGCACAGCTCGACGCCTACACAGTGCTGCGTTGCAATAAAATTTACCATTTCCAAGTATACTGCCTTATCTTGCATTAAATATACCTGACGTGGGTTCGATCCCGGCCGCGGCGGTCGCATTTCGATCGGGGCGAAATGCTAGAGGTCCGTGGACTGTGCGATGTCAGTGCACGTTAAAGAACCCCAGGTGGTTAAAATTATCCGGAGTTCCCTAGTATACGGTGTCCCTCATAGCGTGAGTCGCAGTTTGCACGTTAAACCCCCTAAAACCATAAAATCAAACCATTCAATATCTCTATGCCCCTTTTATCTCACAAATGAAATCGCTTCGCGGTCATTTTCACTTTATGCGAAGTCAGCCGCGTTCTTGAAATGACATTTCGCGCGGCAGCAGCAGCGAACGAATCCGCTTTCATCGAAATGCAGCGCACATTAAATCTCCAAGTCCTCCTATTGACCCCCTTGAAAGCAAAGCGTCAGAGAACCTAACCTGTAATGACGGAGCTTTGACCAAATCGATAATGGCTCCGTGTAACCACGAGAACACAAAGACAACAATGACCGAGGCGAGGCGCTTCTCTGCTGTCTTGCCGTTGTTCCCCTTGTTATCGATTTTGTTCTTTTAGCTTCACGGCGTAATCGAAGGTTAAATGCAGTCGCTCCTTCATTTCAGATTAGGTTCTACAACCTTTTACGCCCTACACCTACACTCTAAGTAGAAAGGAGTAAAAATGAGGTAAGCTATGATCTTGTTTACTCTCTTTCATAAAAAAATAGTGCACAGAGAACACCTTACTCCCTTTTTGACACCCAGATAGGCGTAATAGCGTTTAGAGTGTATGTACACGGTTGACTCAAGCGGCGGTCGCGTGAAACGACGCGAGAAACGTGCGAGCAATGCTTTCGCAAACCTTTGCCAACCACACCGCAACACGTGGCCGTTCCGGCATTCCCCGCTTGCTGTTTTCTTTTGTTTGCCTCACACACCGGCTACACAAGCGGCCCTGTCTTTACCGTGGAGGAAGGAAGCCATTACTTTCGCCGAAACTCTATCCTTTTCCCCTCCCATCGGGGCCAGCACCGGTCGTAAAGCATCGCCGTTGTACCGTGGCCGACTCAGCGGACCGTCCGTCGGGCCAGCTTTCAAGCCGGATTCGAACCCTTTTCTGTCGGTTGCGGCGGCTGCTGTCAGAGACAAGGAGGGGAGGGGTGCGGAGATGGACTACCAGGAAGTCTGTAATATCCGTAACGTCCGTTGTTGATGCTCTTTAGTTATTTTTCTTTTGCAGTTCTGCGGGGCTATTGTGCGAAGAAAACGCAAATGAACGGATGAACGGTATTAGAACCGAACGGTACTTGAACTGGCTGTGTTAAAAACGCCTTAAGACTGAAAATAAAATATCGTTTCTCGTTTAGAGGTGATACACACTAATTAAAGAAGACAATAAGGTAAAACATGGATCCTTCACATCCTGTAAACCAGGCGACTACATTTTTGAAGGATATGGATTATCTGGTTTTTTCTTAATTTTTTGCTTTGCCTGCTTTCATTATTGTCCATCGCCACTAACTTCGAAGTGTAATTTCATTTCAGGTTTAGCAAGGCGTTTTTAATAGGCGCTTATAACACATATGGTTCAAATATCGTCCTTCTAACAGCATACAGCTTGCGGGAAAAAGGTGTAGTACTTCTCGCCTTCTCACAGCCCACAGCGTGAGCGCGTTGGAGGAGCTCAGGCAGGACGACTGGTGTGCCACGGTGCACGTAAGGCTAGGTCGCTCTCTCAAGCAGCTACACACAACTCTCTCTCTTCCTCACAAGCGCACACAAACTCTCACAAGCAAGCACAAAGGCAGGCCACAAGCTCAGCAGTAACAGCTCTCTTGAGAAGAAGGCTGCACACACACACACAAACCGAGAAGGGTGTGTGCGCCGTTTGTGGCCCCGCAGCAGCCGCTGTGGCACAGGGTCGACGGATGATTAGCGGCTCTCCACACGAGTTGACGTGTGTGCTGACGAAAGCCGGGCGTCTCCTCCCTTGGCGACTCACTCTGGGGCGGCGCTCGCTTTGCCCGCGCTCAGAGCGTGCTGAGTGAGCGCGGGCGTCGGCCTCTTAGCGCCAAAGCGGCCTCATTGCCCTGAGCTCCCGCGGGAGAAGGCCTCAGCCACGAGCTCCGGGTCACACAACCCCGAACGTTGGGGGCCCCCAAGCTCGGCATCTGTGAACCTGGGGTTCAAACCCCGACTCCGATGCTTTACACTCCTCTCTTGGTTTTCGCCTCTTTCATTCTCAGCCAGCAGTCTCGTTCGATGTAACAAAGCCCGGTTTCATGCGTATGACCTTCGGAAACTGTTCCTCCAGGATTTATACCCCGGAAGCAGAGAGACCATAAAGCTGTGCTTAGGAAATGTTTTTTGCGCGAAATTACGAAGCACATAGCCGAAACATATCACACGTACACCGGCGCTATGCGTTTCGGTCGCGTGTTTCGGATTTCGCGTTGGATTGTTTCCTGCAAACGCGTTCCGACTATAGGCGAGCTCGCCATCGTAACTGATCTCCGGTGCCTAAACCTGTTCTAAGCGCTGTAAAATCTGAAATGACGAACCATTTGCAGCACAGAACTCGTCAGAATTCAGATAATTCTGATGAAAGAAATATACATTCCCTCCATCCTACATTTTTGAGGCGAAAGCCTTTCTTGGCTCATGAGTGGCGTGGGCGGAAGTTGCAGACGGAAGTTGTCCGCGCGAACTGTCAGTCCTAATTTGTGTGGTAAATGAAACAAAAGTGTAAAAGTTGATTAAGCAGCCGTTCTTAAGCAACGTATATGTAATGAAATAAAAAAACAAAATTAACAATAAAAACAAAAAGTAGAAATAAATTAAGAATAAAGCAAGAAATTGCAGAAAATAAAAGACAATGAAAAATGAAGGGAGAAAGACCACAGGGAAAGGCTTTCGCATTTGCGCTAATAAGCAGACTGAAGTGCAATCCTGTAATTTTCTTCCGCTGATACAAAAAGCCCGTATATGCACATGCAAGTTTGGAGGCTTGTCGCGTGTTTAATTACTACGGCAACGAGGAGTGTACTTTTGCCAAGAAGGAGGGGGCGGTGTGCATGGGCAGCAAGCGTTTGAGATAAATTTGGGCTCTTGATCAGAGGTTAGGTCAACATTGTTTACAGCAGTCTGTTGCGTTTTGGGGGGAATCCCCCGAAGGTGGAGCTGACCCAAAACACGAAGCCAGGGCGATGACAATGTAGAATGTGCTGAGGGGAATTCCCTGCAGTAGGGGGAATAATGGACCCATTGGGGGATTCCCCTGAACACAGAGGAATAGCCACGGGTATACTTTGCGCTGTCCATCAAGTCGGCCTGGTCTTGCAGCCATGCGCCAGCTAGTCTGGCTGCTTCGCTTGGAGGGCGGAAGTCCCGAGTTCGGTGCCCTGGCTAAAACGAACTTTTTCATTTGTGTTTGTAGGCACTGGGCAGCCTTGCTTGTGGTCATTCTTGTTTAACACACCTTAACCTGCAGCGCAAGCAGGGAAGGTATAGATGCGTATCCTATATTTGTTCCCTTGATTGATTAGAATAGCTTTCTGCAACTCAGAGTGGAACACATGGCTCACGAAATGGGAGGTAATTATTTCCACTGCATGCACTTGAATTCTGGGTTATTACAGTATTATTTTTGTCCTGTGTATGTTCTGTTGAACAATTCAATTCCAAATGGTCCAATCTGCCTGTATAATTACTTCATATATATTTTGCTCTTTTCGCTCTTAGCTTTCTGTTGATTGCTTTATTTTGTTAATAACAGTACTAATATATAGCTGGGATTCTACTTCATGGCCAACGTTTTGCAAATCACTCCTAACAATAAACATTGACTTTGAACGCATAGAAGCATTTCTAGCCATGTTGTGGACCTAATTATTCCATGACTACAGCGCAACAAACGAGATGCAGAAGAAGGACACAGGCCTGTGTCCTTCTTCCCCGTCCCGTTCGTTGCGCTGTAGTCATGGAATATCGAAACCAACTCGCCCAACAACTTACCTTGTCGAAACCTAATGAATAGCGTTTCTATTATATTTTTCTGTTCTTTTAGGGTAGCGGTTTTCGTCATATTGCAGCAATATATTGATCCTCTGATGTGGGTGGGTTTCTGTCGAAAATGGAACTTTTGTCGAAAACCTGTGCCTGTTCCGTTCGCGGAATGTCAATGAAACCATAGGCCAATGTTCACTCTGTGATCATATTTCTTCGTGCGTCGCAAGAACCAAGAAAACAAATGCCATTTTTTATCCAGTGCTTTTCTTCTTTTGTTTTACTAGGATATTGTCAATGAACATCTGTGCGCAATGAACTGGTTCAGAACATCATGAACGTTCGCAGTTTCTTAATTTGCCCACTATACGGCTCTGGCCGAGCACAATGCACCTCTTTATGCAAAGTGACGTGCATTTTTATTGTAGCGACTTTTTAAAAATTTTCCCGCCTCAACCGCTGGCTCATTTGTGGTGAAACTGTGCACGGAGATTCCATATTGCGATAAGTTTAGTCTCGTGGTAGGTTTGACAACAGTACTTATCTGGCTCAGCGGCGCATGACGCAAGCCCGTTATCGTCTGCGCTTCTGCAGACGACACACGCTCCCGCCTGTCGGTGGGAACTTGGCGTTGGCCGATCTCGGAACAGACGATTCAGAGCTTGCATCATGCGCACCTTAACCAGGAGAGTACTGCTGTCAATCTTTGGCGAGACAAAACTTACCACAAGATGAAAGCTCCGTGCGCATTTCACCGCAAACGAGCCAGCGGTCGAGGCGGAAGGATTTTCAAAAGTCGCAACGATACAGATGTACGTCACGCTAGCCTCTGCATATCCACTTTTTTTTTTCTTCTGCACGCGCGAGCCAGCATCTTTTTATCTTGGTAAAACAATTTAACGCGCTGGTTGCGTACATTTTTGCTAACCGAGCTGTGACGAAAGTCCTTCACAAGGAAAAACGGCTTCTGAGAATTTGCGTCTCGTTTTCCTCATTTATACTCGCGCTTTCCGCGTGGAGACCTTTTAAGCCTAACTATAGCGTCCTTTTAGCTCTTTAACCACACCTGTACATGTTTTTAGCCGCGGACTGATGTTATGACTATATACGTATCACAAAAAAAAAATCAATTTTTAAAAAAAGAGCTTGTTTGCGTGGCTCGGATGTAATGAAAGCTGAGTAGAGCCGGCTAGCGGAGCCGAGTGATTTCTACGAAAGCTGAATGTACGCGGAACTACTTTTAAATGTTTTTTAATGTATTTATTTTTTTTAACTACAGGACTGACGTCCGTGCAAACCTATACCAGAGAGGGAGCGGCGACGCAGAAAAATCGCGAGTTTGTCGTGCCCGTATTGTTCCGCAGCCAAAAGCCTGCTCGACAATGCGGTATACCATATGATGACATCATGGAACTTACTGTGGCTCTGCAGCCAAGGCTAGGCTTGGTAGGGGAAGAGACGGGCCTTTGTCCCCGTGACGTAGGAAGTAGCCTCAGCACCTCCTCAACTTCCCCCCCTCCGCACCTCTAGCCCGAACAACGAACAACCCACTCCCTACTGTGTGGGGACAAAGGCCTGTTTCGTTCCGTTTCCTGCCTAGCATTGGCTGCTGAGCCGAGGGCAGATGGAAAGGGAGGAAAAATAGTAAGTCGGTGAAAGAAAGGAAAGAGGGAACGAAAGAAGGATGAAGGAGAGAAAAGAAAGTAAGAAAGAAAGCAGGAAGACAAGGGAAGAACAGTATCAAAGGAAACCAAAAAATGCTCAAGACGGTTACGCTTAACATAAAGTTGAATGGCGCAAGGAAACGAACTCAGGAAGACACAGAGACAGAAAGAGCGCCTGTGTTCGTTCCCTTGCGCCATTGAACTTTATGATGAACCAACTAGCCCAGCAGCAAGTACTTCTGCGGTTACGCTTGCTGTAATGCGAATTTGCAGCGCTGCTGTCTGTCATCGAGCTAGGCCTGGCCTCCAATCCACCCACTTCCCCGCTCTGCTTGCTCCCCTCCCTTGCCCTCCTCTTCAATGGGTAAGGGGATTGAGGTAGATTTTGGAAAGCTTTGCGAGAAGTGGGAGCACTCGAGGTGAACTTTCAACTCTCTGCGGCACTGCAGCCAAGGCAAGGGACGACAGGGCGAAAATGGGCTTTTGTCTCCGTGACCTGTCACTGCGCCGAGTAATCCGACCATTGAACGACGGTTGTTGCACCACACCTTCACCCAAGCTCAAGGATCCCCAAAGCCCACATCGCGAGACGATCCTAACATACCACACAACTGCAGGAATTGCCCCCCCCCCGCCCCCCTGTCCCCAGCCTCTTTGCAATCCCTGGTCATCGTAGCCGGAGTGGCTGGAGTTTTTCAGCGCCTTAGCTACCCACAACAAACGAGTTATCGAAGCTAGGACTTATATAGAGCAAAGAGCTCAGGAGAGGCGCTTACGTCGCATTTTTTGAAGTCGGACGTGAAGGCTGCCCCCCCCCCCCCCCCCCCCCTTCAATTTGGCCGCCATCTCAGCGCGCTTGCGCATACGCAGCAGACAATGCAGAAGAGGCCGCTGCGCCCAGCGTTACTATTGGCCGCTCCGTCGGCCAAAGACTCCCAGTAGTCCTTGCGAAAGCGCGTGACTTCCGGCGCACTTTTTGGCGCTGCAGCTCGGACAGCGAGGACCTCTCCTGAGCTTTCTTCCTCCCGCCGCCGAACACTTCCTCTCCCCCCCCCTCCTTTTTTTTTTTTTACGAGAATGCAGAGGACAGAGAGCTTCATTATCTTTCGTAAAGATGTTTCTCTCTCATTTGTTTTTAAGTTCAAGCGCCTAATTTGCTTTTCTTTTTGTATTTTTGCTGAGTGCTTGCCCCAAGCGTGAAACTTTCCACAGGAAAATCGTATTAAACTCCATTTTTTTTTCGGCAAAAACAGTTCGAGAAATGCATTCTATGATTAGGATTCCCCGCCCCAACCACGTTTTTCCAGTGTGGCCCAAAAAATCCGCTCCTGCGTGTACTGAGACATCGGTGTCTCCATGTGCCCGGAATAAATATGTATGCCTGCACTACAGCACGCCTCACATCCTTCGATCACTTTTGCTTTTTCACGTGCACGCGCACTAACGAGCGACAAGTTCTCTCCAATCATATGCCTCGTTCGTAAAAAAAAATATACCGCCAGCGCTCCGACTACTCCCTGAGCTGGCTGAGGTGAGGCGTGAGACATGTACATCGCCGTCATCTTTCTTTCTCGTTGTTGCTAGCAACCACTACCTCACAGCAGTTAAATTAACTCAGGCTTTAGCTGTTTGGTGCGACCCCCCCCCCCCCCCCAGCCGAAGTTTCTGCTATACTATCAAAGGAAAAAAAAAACGGTTGCTCACGAAGTGGACAGCCCGAGCTCTAGAGAGCAAAGCATTTGTCATGGACAGATGTCTTCGATATTACCAGTTACGAAACCTCCCGCAATGAATGAATGAATGAATGAATGAATGAATGAAAAACTTTATTGTATAAGGGTTATTTCTCGCAGCGTAGGTGGAGCCCTCAGTCCAGGGCCCCAGCGGCCTTTGCCGTCCTGCGAGCCCTGTCGATCAGCTTGAGCTGCTCTTCAGGCTTCGAGCTGGACAGCGCAGCCTCCCACTGCTCCGGTGTAGGTGTGTTGTTTATCGGCGCTGCCTGCATTTTCTGACAGGCCCATGTAACGTGGTAAAGCGTTGCGTGTTCACCGCATAGCGGGCATTTGTTTTCATAAGTGGATGGATAGATTTTGCTGAGTAAACTCAGATTAGGGTATGTATTAGTCTGTAGTTGTCTCCAGGCAACCGACTGCTGTTTACTAAGGTCTTTGTGGGGAGGCGGGTAGGTCCTCCGGAGGGCTCGTTGGTGTTCTAAGATGGCTCCATACCGTCCTAGTGACTGCGTCCAGTTCCCCTTCGGTGCGCGCCTCCCGGTTGGCGTATGCTCGGGCATTGGCGTCCGCACATTGGTTCCCTTTGACAGC